>JAKOGI010002397.1:0-112746 GCA_029747015.1 Carnegiea gigantea
CAGTGACAACATGTTTATGAACATCATCATGAAAACTCCACAGTCGTGCCCACAACATACAAGTCATTCGTGTCAACACTAGGTACATACTTTAGCAAGTAGTTCATATCGAAAATGCGATTACAAGGAGCTTACTTTTCCTATTGCGGGTAGGCAGGGTAGTCAACTTCCCACGAAAGCGCATCGTAGAAGTTCGGCGAATGCATGAACGCCCATCCTATTGCCTCCTTCTGTGGTGTGGTTGACACATAATTGACATTACAACATAAACCACATTTCAAACTGTGAACCGTAGGCAAAGACATCTCCTTCTCTTACCACTTTACCAGGAAGGTACTTTCTGGCCCCCTTTCCCTGCTGAACTGTCGGTAAGGGATCGTGCACATGGTACTTCTTCTCATGCAAGTCCCCCACAAACAGCAACCAATGATCGATAATCAGATCAAGCAAGGATATGAACACCTGCGGGAATTCCATATTACTTAGGGAAAGGCTACGTGAAACAGCGCAAGAAGGGGTGTAGGAGGGTGGCATTGGTGACTTACATAGTGAATGGGAGGGTTCGAACCTTTGAGCACAACATCCCATATCCACTTTGGCACAACGTCCGTCTTCCGGAAAAGTTCCTATAACATTCACTGCCTACCATAAATCGATTGTGTCATATAATGACAATGACCTCCCTACGCATGAACTTTAATTAACTGACCTTGTTATAGTACTTGAGGAAGACGGACAACTAGCACAGTGTTGGGAGCTTTTGTTGACGTGCATTTTAGTGCCATGCCAAAATAGATGATGAAGACTGTCCCAATGCAATACTTGCTTGTGTTGTCCCTGTCTCCCTTCTTTAGGACAACATAAATCAATCCCTTCAAGATATCCGCAAAAGCATGGGGGAAACGAGCCTACAACAATTTCACGACTCTGAAACAGTGTTCCACAATTACACTAATAGTTACCGAACAACACATGTACTATATATTTACACAATCACTATTCTCTTCGATGCACTTACCAAGCCCTAGGTGTTTTGAAAGTCTTGCAAGTTCAGTGCACCTATGCTAGCAAGTTAACCTCCTCAACCGATAATGGGGCAGTCACATATGCCGTCAGACACTTCAACATGCACACAACATCCATACATCAACGTGACTATGTTACATAATATCAGGCCACACATGAAAGGTACCAGCAAGTTTGGAAGTCAACATAAGTGTCATCCAAACCGAAGATCCTAACTGAACATCTCTTACCTCCTGGGACAACAACGGCTGTGGTTCTCCCCCAACTACAAACAACCGCTCAACATCAACATCATCAGCCACAACCTGTGCATGCATTCTTGCTGTAACAATATATAACACAACATTAGTCATTACTTCACGTATAACATGCACCTATATAAAAGACAACAACAAATCCGTCACAATTCCAACAAGCTAACCTTGGCCACTGCTCCTGATGATACAGCTGTCGTCCGACCTCCACTGTCAGGTGTCAACCTAATTGGCAACGGGGACAATAGTTCTGCTTTCCTCTTCTTCTTGTCCGCCTTCTTCATCGACTGCGCACTTACGCACCGCAAGTGTGCTACAATATCACCCACTATAGGCTTAGCCCACTACGACATTACCTCATTGGGTTTGTGTACGGAGTACCTCGCACCGCAGCCGGCTTTCGTATCCTGGAACAGCTCTTCAAGTGTGCCCCAACTGCAGAGGTTCTCTTCGTTGCCTCCTACCTCATGGGTACAATGGGTATGATGCAAGGCTGCTGCACATGCAGATAATTGTGAGCAGTGCAAACATCCTCACACACTGCTCAGAATAATGCCCCTCCCCTTCCACATTCGTTGCAGATACGTCCCCCCAATTGGTAGCTGAATAATGAAGCCCTCCTTAGCAACATCATTGTCTTCCTGTTCCTCTGACGATTCCTTGATTGATATCCCCCATCCGCGTTATCCTCTCCTTCCACTACAGGACTGCTCGGGGAGCTACTGTCCGATGTCATATGCACTTCGTACCCTACAGTGCCCAGCTACGGGGTGGGGGAGGGAAACTCCCCACCCACATCTTTACTCATCGTATGTGCCTCGCCAACTGCACATCCAACTGTATGTCATGCACTAGGAAATGACTATCACTTTCATGGCTCCCTTGCTCTCCTACAACACACTGTGTAAGCCCCCTTTGTCATGCTCCTCATCATCAGCAGCTGCGCTGGCTGCATTCGGGTGCACTTACATCCTTTCCGCCTGTGTGTCCATCTCCTCCCTCACATTATGGGACATCTCATGTCCCTCCACAGTGATTGGGCTAGCGCCTTTACTTGGAACGCATCCCGGATTCCCTGTACGAGCACCTGATCCACTCTGACCCTCTTGTAGCCTCAAGTCCAACTCCTTTTCCTTTTGTCTCCATCTCGCTACCTCCTACCTTACACGATTAATCCGCTCTTCTGCATTTAGCACTCCCTGACGCCAATGGACATCAACTTCGGATATCAATAAGTTGAGATGTCTATGATAGTCACGGCATAACATACTAATCTATTTAACATTTTTGAACCGCATCTCCCCTTGCCATCCTCCAAGTAATGAAAGAACTCAAGCATTGTCATTTAATCCTTAATAACATCCTCACCTACCTTAGTCGTCCAAGGATGCAATACCTGGATAATTTGCAACAATAGAGAAAATATTGTAACTACATCATCGTGCACACCATCTCATTACTAAATCCAACATCGGGGAAGGCGTAGCCACCCGTCACATGTGCTTCTCTGTTAGGCCTGCCAGTGGAGCCTCCACATCATATCAGCTACCGTGATCTCTTTTTCCCCAGCTAGCAATCCTCGGATATCATTTACGGTTTTACACATCAAACAATGTCGTATACTCATAGAACCATACCTGCATTACGAACACAAAAATTTAATATTACATCAACGATTAAAACTAATGTCACCAACAAAAACCACTGACATGTCCACGAACGTAATACATTTCGTAAGTCCAGAAATACCTGTGTAAGGACACAAAACCCATTCAACTGAATCTCCGATAACGGACCACTACCAAGCTTCCTCTGCGTGTCCTCGATGGTCTGCATGACATCCCTCCACACTGCCTCTGCCCACACACACTCCCTAATGTCTCCGGTACATCTGCGTACCCCAATATGTACCAATTGGCTACATATGACGATTATGGAAAAAGCACACCGCTCAATACCAACCACGAGTAAAGCCTCAAGAAAATGCCAACCTGATTCTCCCCATTGAACTCCTGGGCGAGGCTTGCCATACAATTCACATACTTACGGAAGTATCATGCCTTCTGTCTAGGCCTAGCAACCACCTTCGCTGCCAACCACTCCCGCTTCGACTAATATATTTGCTGCCTCACCAACCTCCTCGTCTCTGTCGAGATCTCGAGCCTATTCCAATATACTCTCATCCAAGTGTAGGCAATCCAGTCATTAGTGCCACATGAAACAAACTGAATGGAACATGATGCCCTGCTAATATAAAAGCCCTTTCATCAAGGCACCCAATATTTCACAAGTGCAAGGGTCAAGTGCTGGTCCATCTCCATCCCACCATACTCCAAAGCAGCCCTAAACATAGTACCCCTTACCGCATCCTTGTGGAAATCATCTAATGTCACATTCAGTTTAACCAAGCTGCCCAACATGCACCTAGACCTTAGGATGACATTAGCATCATCCACATCAAACGCCACCCTCACCACTCTATCCATTCCATGCAAATGGTGAGTGACCTCTTTCTTAGTACGAACGTATTTCCTACCATCTGTTTGCACCCCTTCCTCAGATGATCCTTCCTCATATTCTAATACCTCCCACTCTGACTCATTCTCCTCATCACTGCCTAGTGCTTCCCATCTCCTCGCTTCCACATCTGACGCATCCTTGATTGATACTGAAGTTTGACTTTCCTCATCGCCCTACTCCTCCTCAACTGCCACTCTATGGTGTTTAGCCCTCATCGTACTTTCTGCTGCATGCAGCCTACATTGTCCTCCCCTTTGTTCAGGTTCCATGACATCCTTCCCCAATGACTTGCGCCTGCCTGACCCCTCTGCCCTCTTTCTCTTCTCCCTCACTTCCTGCCACCTATCACCCTTCTTGTTCAACACCTCCTTCCCACACACCCTCTTTGACTTTGTCCTGGATGAAGTCCTGTCACCCTTCTGTGACTCGCCATCCTTCACAACTACAAAAGCACCATGCAAAAATTACATTGTCTCGACCGCCCAAAACTCTACTTCAATAATACATAAAACTAATAACTCACAACAATGCATTTGCTTCCACTTACACAAATATTCATCCAAGGATAACATCATTCACTAAAGTGAGATAACAAATGCAACATGCATTAGTCTGAAAACATCCTATGAAGACACCAGCAGTCATCCCAGGTTAGCACCATGCACAAAAACGGGATGATAACTATTGATTCTCACACAACCCCTACAACTAAGCTACAATAGATGATCACTGCAACCCATCTTCCTTTATCAACCTACCCATTCAGAGTCATGCCCCAACCTCCCACCCATGTATAAATTACACTATATTGCACACATGCATGATTACATCAACCTTAACATTTGACAGATAAGTATACACACACCCACATACGAGCCCTAACTCCGTCACCACTTATAGACAAACTGAGAATAACATTTTGCATCATTCGCTGTTAGTAACGTTAACATCACCACAATAACCACAATTTTGCCCACTCAACTACATCAACCCCATCACCCCACAATACATACATGTTCAGCCCTAAATTTATCATATTTCAACCCCAACCAATGTGCACACCTCCCACATTTTGAACTAAGGATTTTCCCATGCTCAATCAAAATTGCATGCTCATGTCAATATATAACCACGAATCCATCCTCCCACCAACAGTACTTGCTTGAACAAGCAAACAAAAACGCTTCAATAACAAAAACCTAAAACACAAATCACACTTACCGTTGTTGGGCCACCGCCGATGAAACCGCCCGTCCCGCCCTTTTGTGTTCGCTGCTATATGCAACCACTGCCACCACCGTACTCGGCAGACTCCCCGGTAATGTTTGCACCATCCTCTTCTTCCAATCTTTCCTTACTCACCTTCCTCTCCTCCCCAACCGCCCAACACTCCTCTTCTTTCTCTTCAATTAATTGAAGCCAAACTGCAATTCAATTTTTCCATGCTCATTCCGTTTAGCATATATGGAAGGGAAACTTCATCACCTCACACAGACAACTTAGACACAAGTCAAACTGGTGTCAGCCTTGTCCTCATACAGAGACATTTAAGTGCAAAACCAATGCTATGGGATGTGCAACTTCAAGAGCAACACGTTTATGTAATTTTGCCTAATCAATATTGCGCAAATGGATATAAATTGGGCAAGTGGTTATTCTAGAACCATTTTTGGGAGAAGGGTTCTAATATGACAAATTGATCATTATTTGAAGTTCTTTTTTCTTGTGTTAGGTTTTTTTTTTTCTGTTTTAATGATTTTGAAAATTTGAGAAGAACCCATGAGCTGAAGAGTAGTTGATGGGAATAGGCCATTAGTTGTAGTTGATCTTCATTTCTTTTTTTTAAAATTAGAGCTAATCTTAATTTCGAGTGCTCTTTAGATGGTTGGTGTAAGGGGTTTAAAAATTGGATAGTTTGGGGTGTGGTTTTTTTTTTTTTTTTTTGGTGGCAACTGGTAGATTTCTTTTTTTTAAGCAAGTGATTGAGCAGAATCTTCATATTCATAACATCCTGATCGATCACCAATAAAAAGAAAAATACAATTCCTTCTTTTTTTGGGGAATGGGGGTTCTCCTATTTTTATTTAGACTCGAATTAAATAAGGTTTGCGTTTATCATAATTAATTGGAAGTACTGTTGGATCACTTCATATTATGAACAACGTTTGCGTAGCTGTTCAGTTTCAACATACATGACTGAAAGCATGGAGTGAATCACTAGTAAATGGATTGTAATATATAAATATAATTTTCCTATTTAGAGTATATGTACAAACATAAATTAGCTCTATAATAGACAAAATAGAGTATATTACTAGTACATGATTGAATGAATAGAGCAAAATACAATGAATAAATAAGATTGATGGAACCCCTCCCTCCCCCCGCCCTCACACGACCCCCTCCCTCCCCCCAAAAAGAAATCCCTCAAGCCTTGATCCAAGATTTTTCATTGATCATACACTTAAAAATGACAGATGTCTCCTCACTTGTTAGACTGTGTGACCATATTGCATAACCATTAAACTCTTTATGATCTATTGGCTCTTGGACCATAACATTTGTATTCACCATAGCACACTGTACTGTTTCATTAAAAAAATCCAATGATTAGGTGCTGATTAGTGCATCTAGTTTCAAAATAAAATATAAGAAAAAAATATTATAATGATCACCCTTGACTTTCCATATCTATCTATCTATCTACAATTTGTTAGAACACTAGGTCAAAACTTAGAAGTGGCTGCATACCTAAGAGTGGAGGGTTTACCCCAATCATGCCATGCATCCCTGAGGCATCACCGCATTGGACATGTTAGTTCTTATAAATAGCAAGCTAGAGAAAGGACCCCAAGGCCTCCATAGACTGCAACTTTTGAAGCCAGTGAGTTGAAAAGGGGGCAAATAGATGTATCCTGTTACTGCATGATAGTTTATTAAAAGAATTTGCTTATATTCACTGGATTCTAAAGTTAAAAGGAAAGTTGTTGGATTTTTTTCCCCAAAACTATCCAAAAAGTAGACAATAGCCATCAAACTTTATAAATTAACTATATCTTAAGTTTCTCTTCCATAGAGCCGTTCTAATTATAAAACAAAAAAAGAAATTATTTTACACACTGGCTAGAAGTACCCAGAATGAAGCTTATAATGCTCAAAGAATGAACTTATGTACCTAACAAGAATGAATTTTATTCTTTAGAGTGTGTGTAAAGGTAAACATCAATTTAGGCTAGATTTGAACTTAGGTACCTAACAAGAATTTTCAAAAGCTTTACTAGTCGACTTAAGTAACATCCACCTCAAAGCATGAAGTTTATGGCGTATTGTGTTTCGTCCACTTTTCCCATAATACACTTTGAGAATTAAAGTTGTTTCCAAACTATTTGCAATTTATTGATATGCTTATCACGTGTATCTCTGATTTACTAAAGTTGATGTTGGCGTTGTTGTTGTTGTTGTTGTTGTTGTTGTTGTTGTTATTGTTGTTGTTGTTGTTGTTGTTGGTGCCATGTGGGTTTAGAGTAAATAGTATAAATTTAGAAAATGCTAAAAACTTCTTTCAACAACTAAATATGTGAAAAGCTTTTGCCATAAAATAGTGAATGACGAAGTCGTTGCATACCTCTTTAGGTGCGACATGAATGACACAAGGAGTAAATATAACGCTTGCAGAGCTATTATTCCATTCACCTAATGATAGTAAACAAATACGTTGAGTATATGAGCACTATTTATTCAAGTAATGGATAGAGAATTGGTAATGTTACTTCACATAAAAGAGAAACTACTTATAATCCATAACATACAATCTTTTTTTAAAAATAGGAGAAAACACTAAGAGTTTCATTAGCAACTCTAGCTAATTACAGGATCAATTACGCATATGAAAGGAGGCAAAGCAAACAAACGTGAGTGCAGAAAATAAAATTTTTTTTAAAACCAATGAACATCTGTCATGTGGAAAAATTCAATATCTTTATTTCGGCCAATTACGACACGCCACATGTTAAATTAATTATGATGTCCCATTAAATTAAATATTTAATGGAAATGTGTTGCCGCCAATTAAAAAGTGGCATGAATGATAAGAAGGAAAATTCTTTTAATAGAGATAAGAAGGAAAATTTTAACTCTGACTTCTCTATAAAAAGGGAGCTACCCCCCATTCAGGGGTCGACATTTTAGAAGAACTCACAAGAGCTCAAGAATTTCTCTAAAAAAAGACAACAAGCACAATCAAAGCACGTGCCGTCTACCATCAAAGATCAAAGAAAACTTATATTGATTGAGATCAAGCCTCTTCAGTCCTCTCTCAAACTTCATTGAAGTTCATTCAAAGGAAGTCAAATCAATCAACTTGATCGGGATTCAAGTCACTGACCCTCTTTCGAGTACAAATTGGAGATCGAATCAAAGGAATTATTTATTTGTTTACTTGTAACAAATACACGGAGATTGTGCCTATACATTCTTTAATATGAATACAAAAATTTAATTTGTAACTCAATTTCTTGTTTAATTTATTTTAGGCGCGAAATTTGTATTTACAGTGAGCTTATAGTGTTTTTCACGTATACTTTTAAACTCTAAGAACAATCTAGATACAAGACATAAGACTGGTGAACTTCCTACATTCTCTAGTGAAATTACAAGGTTAGCAAAAGATGAAAACACAAAATTGTTAGATCCTAAAATCGCTGGTTTGTTGTGGGGGGGGGGGGGGGACACCATAATCACACACCCGCAATACTTACCACACAAATAACCACAATTTTAAAAGCCCGAGATCACCAATGTAGGTGCTAAAAGCACTCCTCTTCCCTCGAAAGAAAACTCATATAGGTGATGTAATCCAATTCATTTGTATCATCCGGAGCTCTGATATGGCATTTCTCATGCACAAGTTAAACCATGACCCATAACCTACGATCAAGAGACCCTTTTGGAGATGCCAGACTCCTCACAAGGCATCACGCTAGAAGTGACTTCCCACCCCATTGTAGGACTTCAGGGTTTCCGTTATAACAAGGCATATTTACGGCAAGTCCTGTGCCTAGAGGAAATGCCTTGCAATCTCGTATTCCTTATTGATGAACCTCCATTTGTACTATTTTTTAAACCCTGTTTGACTATTCCTCCCCCATTTTCACATTTAATTGTGTTAAGGAATGGTCAAATCGGCCTCCTTTTGCATACTTTTAACTCATATAACATCTTTCGATATTTTCAGGAACTCTATTGAAGAAACAGAAAGATGAACAGCATTTAGCAGAAAGGAGTGCCAAGAAGGCGAGAAAAGCTATGAAAAAGCGTCGCACGGAAGCCCCGGAGAATCGGACACACGCGACATGCGCGACCGCGAAGAACTCGAAAACTTGAAACTCGACCCGCCACATGGCACGGCCTTACCGTGCCCGCGTGGCACGTGCCCCCCGCCCCCCCCCCCCATTTGCCAGACGTGGCCGTTCCCCAAATGGCTTTGGGGCGATTCTTCCCAGAATTTGGGCACGGTGGTGGCCGTGCATCTGGCACGACCGGAAGCCCCTGTTCCGCGACGCCGATTTAAATTTTCCTTTCGTCGCTGTTTTGATAAGGACATTCGTTTTGCCTTAATTTCACGTTCAGTTTTCCCCTCAGTCATCTCAGAACTCTCTTTAGTCGATTTTAGGTTCAGTTTAGAGTTTATCTTGACGCTCATTGGTTGTATTTTGGGATGTAAGTTCGATTCTGCTTCGAGTTTATACACTTAAATTCCAGTTTCTTGCCCTCATTTTCTTCTCTCGCTGTTTTTGATTGTTTTAGAGTTTGGTTATCATGATTGTTGGATTGATTGTTGCGATTGTTGCATTAAACATGATTGTAGGCTAAATCCCTCAACTTAGGTTGGAATTGACGCCGAATATGTATAGTTGAATCTTGTGCTGGCCCAATCCCTGCTCCCCCTTCGTTGTGCAACTATGAATTCTGCTATGCACGCCACATGCTCTATGAAATGCTCAAAAGAATATTCATCCTTTTTATTGAGGTTTAGGGGAGCGTTGAGAGACGAAACCTTTACCTAGTGCGTCTTAGTAGACGATTGAGGTTTTAACATGAAAATAGTTAGGATTCTAATCGGGATTTAAAATTGTAGATCTTGTAATCCTTCGACTCTTAGTTCCATGAAAATAGGCGACTATAGTTTTAGGATTAGTCTTCGGTCCTTGAGAGAGGGAAGAGATGTGCTTATTTGATAATTTATCCATTCATGATGCATGCCTGGGAAATGTTTGGTAGGGCTAGTAATTGATTCGCTAGCATATTTGTGCTGTTAATTCCAACCTGAGTGTTTTCTATTCTGCTGTTTATTTCATCTTTAAATCGTTATTGTTTCCCTTAGTTTAATCCCAAAACTCCAACTGTGACTGCCTAGCTTGAGTGGTCTAATTAGTTCTGGTAGTTGAAGCCAAGTTTCCTGTGGATTCGACCCGTACTTGCGGGTTGCTAGCTACAGCTATGCCGTGCACTTGCGGTAATTAAAACTGCTAACAAGTTTTTGGCACCGTTGCCGGGGAATTTGCGCCCTTCAATATTAGAATCGGTTAGCGGACTCTAGTCTAGGCTTTTTCTTTTCCTGTTTCTCTCCTCTTCGTTTCCCCCTCCCCCATTTGTGCTTGAAACCGTTTACGCCCTGGTGATGTTGGTTTTGTATGCGTAGGCGTAGCCAAAGGGATCAACCACTTGCTCCTTTTGACCCAGAAATCAAAGCCACCGCCCGAAGGCAAAGCAGTGCAAGAAAGAGGCACCAAGCACAAGTCATAATGGCTGAGCAAGATCATCGAGTGTTGTGAGATTATGCCCTCCCTCAAGCATCGGGCATAACCTTTTCCATCGTTAGCCCCGCCATCGAGGCTAACAATTTCGAGCTCAGCCCCGCACGGATTACTTTTGTGGAGAGGGAGCAACTCGGCGGGCTCCCCTCGGAAAACCCTAACGTACACCTTCACAGATTCCTAGCGCAGTGTGATACCATCAAGCTGAACGGGGTGTCCACCGATGCAATCCGCCTACGGCTTTTTCCCCTCTCACTACGGGATAGAGCCAGCGACTGGCTACAGAACGAGGAGCCCAACTCGTTCAACACTTGGGAAGTACTCTCACAGGCATTCCTTAGCAAGTACTTCCCGCCTGGCAAGACTACCAAGCTGAGGACAGACATCACCTCCTTTGCCCAGTGTTAGCAGTTCTAATTACCGCAAGTGCACGACGTAGTTGTAGCTAGCAACCGGCAAGTACGGGTCGAATCCACAGGAAACTTGGCTTCAACTACCAGAACTAATTAGACCACTCAAGCTAGGCAGTCACAGTTGGAGTTCTGGGATTAAACTAAGGGAAACAATAACGATTTAAAGATGAAATAAACAGCAGAATAGAAAACACCCAGGTTGGAATTAACAGCACAAATATGCTAGCGAATCAATTACTAGCCCTACCAAACATCTCCCAGGCATGCATCATGAATGGATAAATTGTCAAATAAGCACATCTCCTCCCTCTCTCAAGGGCCGAAGACTAATCCTAAAACTATAGTCGCCTATTTTCATGGGACTAAGAGTCGAAGGATTACAAGATCTACAATTTCAAATCCCGATTAGAATCCTAACTATTTTCATGTTAAATTCCCAATCGTCTGCTAAGACGCACTAGGTAAAGGTTTCGTCTCTCAACGCTCCCCTAAACCTCAATAAAAAGGATGAATGTTCTTTCGAGCATTTCATCGAGCATGTGGCGTGCATAGTAGAATTCATAGTTGCACAACGAAGGGGGAGTAGGGATTGGGCCAGTACAAGATTCAACTACACATATTCGGCGTCAATCCCAACCTAAGTTGAGGGATTTAGCCTACAGTCATGTTTAATGCAACAATCACAACAATCAATCCAACAATCATGATAACCACACTCTAAAACAACCAAAAACAAGCGAGAGAAGAAAAGAGGGCAAGAACCTGGAATTAATTGTATAAACTGAAGGTAGAATCGAACTCCAATCCCAAAATTACAATCCAAGAGCGTCAAGATTAAACTAAAACTGAACCTAAAATCGCCTAAAGAGAGTTTTGAGAGAAAACTGAACGTGAAATTAAGCGTCAAAACTGAATGTCCTTCAAAACAGCCCCGAAGGAAAATTTAAGTCGCGTCGCGGAACAGGGGTGGCACGGTCGTGCCAGACGGCACATCACCACCGTGCCAAATTTCTGGAGAATCGCCAAAGCCGTTTTGGGGACGTGGCACAGCCACACCGTGCCACGCGGCATGGTCAGGCCGTGCCATGTGGCGGCCGGTTCAAGTTTTCGGTTCTTCGCGGTTTGCCCTGTCGCGTGTGTTCGATTCTCCGGGACTTCCGTGCGATGCTTTTTCATAGCTTTTCTCGCCTTCTTGGCATCCCTTTCTGCTAAATATTGTTCATCTTTCCGTCTTTTCAATAAAGTTCCTGAAAATATCGAAAGATGTTATATGAGTGAAAGGTACACAAAAGGAGGCCGATTTGACCCTCCCTTAACGCAATTGAATGTGAAAACAGGGGAGGAAATGGGTCAAACAGGGGTTAAAAATAGTACAAAATAGAGGTTCATCACGCCCCCATGCTTATCTCTTACTTGTCCCCAAGCAAGACTATGCTATGAAAAATCAGGGAGGATGGCGGACCTCTAAACACACCCTCTTCAAGGGAAAGGATGGAGGACCGACGAATCACGCTAATCATGCAGTGAAGGTGGTCAAGTCAAGGTGTGCAAGAAAATCTCAATAAAAATGTATGCAATGTCATCCATGAATCACCTTACCCAAATGAAACACACCACACACCCCAATATTGAAAAACATAGTAGGACATAACCTTCCTCAACAAATGATGAGTAAGCAAGACTGGTAGGACCTCACTTTAAGGCAAAGTGGAACACTCCTCTCAATGTGTTTGAAATATGTAACAAGGGCACGCTCAATACTCCAACCAATGAGGCAAACTACCATATGCTTGGTAACGTTCTCTACTCTCCACCGCAAAAATGCAATATGCAATGTGTCAATCATGAGGGCTTGCGATAAGGATGTAATGGGGCTAAGGTCAAAGGTGAGAAGTGGAATAATTTGGGAAAGTGGAGCTATTAGTCAAAGACTAGGGAGCAAGAACACTTCCATAATTCAGCATTATAGATACAACTTCACACCAACTTGCGAATCGAGTTGCAAAGCTCGCAAAAACCTCTAAGGAGAAACCAACAAGCTTATTGCAAAAAGCTTCCACGCTACCCATTTTATTTGCAACTTCTCATTTCATTTTTTTTTCTCTTTTTTTTTTTGAGAAGCAAAAAGGATGCACATTGGATAGCATTGGAAGTACAAAAATTAATTCGTAATTTTCCCAAAAACGAGCCACTAGTATTATGCCCGCAGTGAATAATCAAATGCCCCAAATGGCCAAACTACATTATGAAAGTGTCGCCCCACTAGACCTTGACAAGGGTGAAGGAAATACGCACAGGTTAAGTGTGTAATTGATATGGTGCAACAACAACAACAGGGGGAAAGGCACAAAGGGCTGCCAAAGGGGTAACATGCAACAACGGGTAGCTTTTTGGCTAATGTGGCTATGTGAATGAAAATTGCCTCAACCATGTCAACACATGCAATTGCTAAGTGCAGTTTCAAGGAGAAAAAGATCAAGTTCCAGAGATGCATCATGGAGGAGTCACACATGAAAGGAAGTAGAGACTATATGTAATGAATAGTCATTAGGCTCAAGAATCTCACAGGTAAACCTACCACAGTCAAGTGACTTACTCCAAGGTATGTCCCATTCATCAAGGTTAATCAAGTCAAACTACATGAATCTCAGGGGTAGTTAGCATGCAACACAGGGCAGAGAAACTACAGATGACAAAACAAGCACAATTTGCACAAAGACTCACACCAAGACAAGTCACGCCTCAACACACAGCCCAACATGATCAATCAATCATCACCCCTTTCAATCTCAGCACAATTTGTTTTTTCTTTTTTCAAAGCAATAAAACTAGCTACTAAAGCAATAAAGTTATAAAGGATAATGAAGAGAAGGGTAAGAGATGGTACCTGGGAAGCTTCGAACGCCCGCCTCGATCATTTCTCCTTTTGAATGCAAAAGCTAATCCTATATGCTCTAAACTACATGGTCTGATAATAAAAGGGTAAAAACAACCTAGTGCAACTATATGAAGTCCTATCTAAATGATGCAAATACGAACGATGCCAATCGCCCTATCCCGCGATGTTACCCAAAGAGCGACAAGCTCACCCCCCATGCTTGAGATTTTCATTGTCCTCAATGAAAAGGACACAGAAAAAGGAGATGGGAAGGGGGCGGAGGGAAGAGGGGGGAGAAACACACTTTTTTTTTTTGTTTTGTTGTTTTTTTGTTTGTTTTTTTTTTTGGGGGGGAAAAACAAAAAGGGCTTGCGTTGCCTCCCAAGAAGCGCTTGTTTTAGGTCTCAAGCTTGACCCTTACCTCAGGAGGACGAGGCGCGCATACTGGAGGGAGGTGTGGGAATGGAAGAAGTGGATGGTGAGGTAGCCAGCACCTCCCCAGGGGTGAAATCAGGCATCAGTGGCACCCAAGGAGGCCCGCCAAGAGCAGCAGTAGGTGAGGGAGGTAGGGGAGGCAGGACAGACGACCGCAGATGGGATCCTCCACCCCAATCAGTGATCGCCACTCCCGGAGCGGGTGGGAAAGGAGGGGGGTGGGGGCTGAGGGTGTGGAGTGGGCACCAGGTGTGGGAGGTTGTGTGGGTGGAGGGAAGTGGAAATCCACGCGCTCACCACAAACGGTGAAGGACATGGTACCCGTCTGCACGTCGATCACCGCCCCCGCAGTTGCAAGGAATGGGCGACCTAGGATGAAGGGGGCAGGGTAGTCCTCGTCCATGTCGAGGACGACAAAATCACATGGGACCAGGAACTGACCCACCTGGACAGAGACATCCTCAAGAATGCCCACAAGCCGCCGAGTAGAGCAGTCGGCAAGCTGAATGACAATGCTGGTGGGTGTAGGATCTCGCAATTGCAGTTTCTGGCAGAGAGAGAGCGGCATGATGCTCACACTGGCGCCCAAATCACAAAGGGCTTTCTCAATCTGCGTATCCCCTATGCAGCATGGGATACAGAAACTGCCAGGATCCTACAGTTTCAATGGCGACCGCTCCGATAGAAGTGAGCTGTAGGATCCGATGACGGGGGCTACTGGGATGTCCCCTGGATCTCCCTTCTTGGACAGGAGCTCTCGTAGAAATTTAAATTGTGCAGGGGCATTTTTGAGAGCATCCAAAAAGGGGCTACGGCCATAGATTCGGCGTAAGATCTCCAGGAATCGCGCGAATCTAGGTTCAAGCTGACGTAGCTTGGACCTTGCCAGTCGCTGAGGGTAAGGCACTGGCGGCTGGTAGGGACGAATGGGAGGTATAGGGGTGGCCTCCTCAGTAGAACTCATACTCTCTTCCTTCTTCTTTTGCCCCTCAGTTCCTGTAGAGTCAGGAACAGGAATTACCTCCTGAAGAACCATCACTGGGCTCTCCTCTAACCCCTCTTCCATCGTGGAAATGGCATTGACGTGGCGGCGGGGATTAACCTCTGGCTGGCCTGGAAGTTGCCCTTGAGGTCAGGACAGGAGGCTCACCTGTTGGGCAATTTGAGCAATCTGCGTATCCATCGTTTTCTGATGGGCGGCCATGGCATCTACTCTGGAGGTCAGTAGATTGATGGACTCCTTAAGAGTCTCATTGGTCGTGGTTTGAGTCGCTACGAAGCGTTCCATAAGACTCTCCAGGTGAGATGTAGGTTCGGGAGGTGGAGGTTGTGGAGTGTAGGGAGGTCGGTTGTGGAAACCGGGTGGTTGGATGGAATGCTGGGGATGGGGGTTGGGATTTTTGTAAAGGGGGTTCGGGTGACTCTTCCAACCCTGGCTGTAGGAGGTGGGATGGGGGTTATTTTGAGGAGGTGAGGTGTAAGTATGGTAGGCGTTGACGTGTTCAATGCTAGAAGGGGCATTGTAGCACTCAACGGCAATATGGCCCTATACACCGCATGCCTCACAAACGGCATAGATCCCTATGGATGGCCCTGTAGAAGTGGCTGATGAGGTAGTCATTTTTTCCAGGCGCTGTGCGAGGGCATCCACCCTGCTCGCTAGGAGCGTCACAGCGTCAACCTCGTGCTTGCCACTGCCCCTTTTGGGGGTGGCTCTCTCACTCGACCAGTGATAGTTGTTGGAAGCCATCTCTTCCAACAACGCCTTTGCTGCTTCAATAGACTTGCCCATTAGTGCACCCCCCGCTGCGGCATCAACTGAGATCTTCACTGACCGCTTCAATCCATTGTAGAAAGTTTGGATTAGAAGCCAGTCAGGAACTCTGTGGTGGGGCCACTGGCGCTGGAGGTCCTTGAATCCCTCCCAGGCCTCATAAAGAGACTCACCATCCTACTGGGCAAAGGAGGTGATGTCTGTCCTCAGCTTGGAAGTCTTGCCAGGTGGGAAGTACTTGCTGAGGAATGCCTTTGAGAGTACTTCCCAAGTGTTGAACGAGTTGGGCTCCTCGTTTTGTAGCCAGTCGCTAGCTCTATCCCGCAGTGAGAAGGGAAAGAGCCGTAGGCAGATTGCGTCGGTGGACACCCCGTTCAGCTTGATGGTATCACACTTCGCTAGGAAACTGCGAAGGTGTACGTTGGGGTTTTCCGAGGGGTGCCTGCTGAATTGCTCCCTCTCCACAAAAGTAATCAGTTCGGGGCTGAGCTCGAAATTGTTAGCCTCGATGACGGGGCTAACGATGGAGGAGGTTATGCTCGATGCTTGAGGGAGGGCATAATCTCGCAACACTTGATGATCTTGCTCAGCCATGATGACTTGTGCTTGGTGCCTCTTTCTTGCACTGCTTTGCCTTCGGGCGGTGGCTTCGATTTCTGGGTCAAAAGGAGCAAGTGGTTGATCCCTTTGGCTATGCCTGCGCATACAAAACTAACACTACCAGGGCGTAAACGGTTTCAAGCATAAATGGGGGAGGGGGAAACGAAGAGGAGAGAAATAGGAAAAGAAAAAGCCTAGACTAGAGTCCGCTAACCGATTCTAATATTGAAGGGCGCAAATTCCCCAGCAACGGCGCCAAAAACTTGTTAGCAGTTTTAATTACCGCAAGTGCACAGCGTAGCTGTAGCTAGCAACCGACAAGTACGGGTCGAATCCACAGGGAACTTGGCTTCAACTACAAGAACTAATTAGACCACTCAAGCTAGGCAGTCACAGTTGGAGTTCTGGGATTAAACTAAGGGAAACAATAATGATTTAAAGATGAAATAAACAGCAGAATAGAAAATACTCAGGTTGGAATTAACAGCACAAATATGCTAGCGAATCAATTACTAGCCCTACCAAACATCTCCCAGGCATGCATCATGAATGGATAAATTGTCAAATAAGCACATCTCCTCCCTCTCTCAAGGGTCGAAGATTAATCCTAAAACTATAGTCGCCTATTTTCATGGGACTAAGAGTCAAAGGATTACAAGATCTACAATTTCAAATCCCGATTAGAATCCTAGCTATTTTCATGTTAAAACCCCAATCGTCTGCTAAGACGCACTAGGTAAAGGTTTCGTCTCTCAACGCTCCCCTAAACCTCAATAAAAAGGATGAATGTTCTTTCCAGCATTTCATCGAGCATGTGGCGTGCATAGCAGAATTCATAGTTGCACAACGAAGGGAGAGCAGGGATTGGGCCAGTACAAGATTCAACTACACATATGCGGCGTCAATCCCAACCTAAGTTGAGAGATTTAGCCTACAGTCATGTTTAATGCAATAATCGCAACAATCAATCCAACAATCATGATAACCAAACTCTAAAACAACCAAAAACAAGCGAGAGAATAAAAGAGGGCAAGAACCCGGAATTAATTGTATAAACTGAAGGCAGAATCGAACTCCAATCCCAAAATTACAATCCAAGAGCGTCAAGATTAAACACTAAAACTGAACCTAAAATCCCCTAAAGAGAGTTCTGAGAGAAAACTGAACGTGAAATTAAGCGTCAAAACTGAATGTCCCTCAAAACAGCCCCGAAGGAAAATTTAAGTCGCGTCGCGGAACAGGGGTGGCACGGTCGTGCCAGACGGCATGACACCACCGTGCCAAATTTCTGGAGAATCGCCAAAGCCGTTTTGGGGAACCGGCCACGCGGCACGGTCGTGCCACGCCGCACGGTCAGGCCATGCCATGTGGCGGCCAGTTCAAGTTTTCGGTTCTTCGCGGTTTGCCCTGTCGCGTGTGTTCGATTCTCCGGGACTTCCGTACGATGCTTTTTCATAGCTTTTCTAGCCTTCTTGGCACCCCTTTCTGCTAAATATTGTTCATCTTTCCGTCTTTTCAATAAAGTTCCCGAAAATATCGAAAGATGTTATATGAGTGAAAAGTATACAAAAGGAGGCCGATTTGACCCTTCCTTAACGCAATTAAATGTGAAAACGGGGGAGGAAATGGGTCAAACAGGGGTTAAAAATAGTACAAAATAGAGGTTCATCACCCAGCAGGATGGTGAGTCTCTTTATGAGGCTTGGGAGAGATTCAAGGACCTCTAGCGCCAGTGCCCCCACCACGGAGTTCCTGACTGGCTCCTAATCCAAACTTTCTACAATGGATTGGAGCGGTCAGTGAAGATCTCAGTTGATGCCGCAGCAGGGCGTGCACTAATGGGCAAGTCTATTGCTGAGTTCGTGAGTATCCAACCACAAGAGGGGGGGTGAATTATGGTATCTGATTTTCGCGTTGTAGATAACAAACACCCTCACAGAGGTTGTTCTCAAGTGACAAACACCCTGATAGCTTGTTTGCACGGGGTGTTCTCAAATATTGCAGAGGCGAAAATCACCAAGATAGATGCGGAAAATGAAGCACACACAATTTTTACGTGGAAAACACCTCTAGCCCAACTGAGGTGTGAAAAACCACGACCTACCTCGTGTAGGATTTAACCACTTTCACTAACGGGCTTCACACGTTACAAATGTAACACACCTTGTTACAACTTGCAACCACGTAACCTTCTTCCCAAAGACAGGTTACACCACGTCCAACCTTCGCAAGATTAGACACGTCCAAGTCCACACGACTAGGACACACTCACTCACTTTTCTGATTCAAGATCAGGGTTACAAACCCCTTACAGGGGGTGCTTCTCACTAAGCAGATGTAAGGTACAATGAAGATCCTATTATGCCAATGGTATGAAAACTCAAAATCAAACACAGCTTGTCACGGTTTGCTTTTCAGAATGAAGCTCAAGAATCTTTGAGTGTAAACCGAGTTTTCTGATTTTCCTGGATTTTTTCAAAAGGCTGTGTTTATGCAAATTCAAACCGAGTTTTCTATCTCTCTGTTTTTCGAGTGTTTTGAATATCTGTATATATCTGTCTGCGTGTATATGCTGGGAGAGAAAAAGCTGAGGCTTTTAAACAAAAAAACCAACGGTCATAAACCACAGAATCAGCTAAGTATGGAAATTGTTTTGCAAAATTATCCAACGGCTAATGATTAATTTAACCCAAAATATAAGGGATTTTGTTATCTTAAAAGATAACCCTTATCTTCCCATAACCGTGAAGAGGTTTAAAGAGATTTTCAGCTTTTACCAAATCCGAAAATATAGTCAAAGGAAATTTTTTCCTTTAAGTTTTGGCAAATCTCCAAAACTTATTTTCGAAATTCTCCCAAAATATTTTCAAGAAATACCTTTCCAGAAAAATAGCAGTTTTGAAATTCAAGGAAAGTACTCTAGAGATCTTGGCCAACCAAAATGAATTTTTCAAAAATAATCGGGTATGGCCACTGCAGTTCAGAAACACCCTAGGCACCCTGTTCGCAGGGTTGTTCGCAACTGGTGTTCTGAAGCACTTAGCGCAAGTACCGATTCAAGAAGTGTTTAAAAATGATGTTTTCAATATTGGCATATTAACAAGAGTCTAATTAAATAAAACCTATGTACCCAAGACTTCTTGTTTTGAGCCAGTCATCTTGTCCGAGATTTGTAGAGCTGCTGCGAACACCAAGGCCACCTTGTTTGCTGGGGTTGTTCTTTGCATTGCTAGAGTTCAGGAACACGCTTTACAATCAACTGTCGAGATGGTGTTCTTGACTTAATATAGAATCACCAAGTAAAACCTGTCTAGAAGACATTCTCACATGTAGCAAACCAGTTAATACAATAAAGATCACAAACACCAGTTAGGCCTGTTTGGAGATCGTGTTCGGAGCAACATTACTTGGACAAATTTTTACACTTGGATTTGTTATCATCAAAACTAAATATAATCAACAAATTCCCCCTTTTTGATGATGACAAACCAAGTGACCATATTGACAAAATTTAAACGCGCTTAACAACGTTTAATGCTGATAGAGATCTGCTGATAGGGATCCTCTAGGTGCTAGGTCATATCTGGGATCCTCTAGGTGCTAGGTCATATCTGGGATCCTCTAGGTGCTAGGTCATATCTATCCATATGGCCTTATTCCCCCTTTTGGCATCATTAAAAAGCATAAGCAACAGGAGTAATGCAAGAAAAGCAATATAGAGCACAAGGTGCAAGTAGCATTAATAAAGGGATATTGCATTAAAAACATTACAATGCCAAAAAACTGAGATGAGAGGAGACAAGAGAACAGCCTAGAGAATCAGGGAGCAGGGGGTGGTTTCGTTTGCAGAGGAGGGATGCTAGGGGCAAGAGTGGAGAGAAGTGCAAGCAAATCTTCATGGCGTTTGGCCGAGAGAGCTCGTTCCTCAGCAAGAGCAGCCTTGACAGCTGAGAGCTCATCCTTGAGGCGAGTATTGTCCTCAAGAACAGCCTCAACCTTGACGGAAGGTTGCCCAGAAACAGGTGGTCGACGACCCTGTTTGGAGACTGACCCTTCGCCAACCTCATAGCCACACCCTAGCAGAGTGTCACTCCCAATCTCATCAATGATTTGGGCCGGCACTCTTCGTGTGAGCACGATCCCAAAGTACTAAAGCACCCTTGTCAACAAAAACCCATAGCCAAGATCATGTGCCCGGGTGGTGTTCGCAATTCGCTCTATGTGGCGAATCATGATTGCAGGGAGGTTTACTGGTTCCTCCCGATCCAGTAGGTCCACCAGACATTGATCGAAGGCATCTGCTGAGTTTCGCCCTTGACCTCGCGGTATTATGTTCTTGATGGTGAACATAAACAGTAGTTGGTGCAGGGAGGTCATTTCACCCTTCTTAACCGAGAGGGGTGTTCTCAGGCCCTGTTTTTGACTAAGGCGTTTGGACACCTCTAAGAGCCTGGCTGTTTCCAGGGCTGTTTTGTCTTCCCTCACATACACAGCAAATTCACGAGAGGGGATGCCCAGAATATCACTCAGGGTGGCTTTATCAAAGGAAAAATGACACACATTGACAGCACTTGTCACCACCCCATTTGTGACAGAGCAGTTGGCATAGATTTCAGCCAACTCGGGCACAGAACACCCTTGCTGGGTATTTGCAAACAAATCAAGCCAGCCTTGGGCTCGAAGCTTATTCAAGAACACCCCCAGACCCTGTTCCTCAAAAAAGCTTACATTCACTACCTTCCCCCTGACGACATTGCGCTTCAGCAACTGCGCCTGTTTGTCAGACATAGGAGAGGGAGTGAACTGCTTTGGGCGTTTAAGGACAGGAACAGAGGTGGTAGTTTCTGGTAGGGGGCTGTTCTGGGCTTTCGCTTGAGGGGTGTTTTGGCAGGAGAGGGCTTCACAGCAGGTTTATTGGTCGGTTTTGGAGGAGCTTGGTCTTCAGAGGACTCGGAAAACACCGGTGTCCCCTGTTTGAAGGTGGTGTTCTCAGAGTCAGAACTCGAGAACCCTTCAGAAGAAGAAGAAATCTCCTCGATGATAGGAGTAGAGGGTTTGGAGGTACGAGAGCGGATTGAAAAGCGATTCTCGCAGACTTGCGAGAGGGCTTAGAGGATTGAGGAGAAGAGGGAGTTTGTGAGGGTTGAGACCTTAGTTGTGGCCTTGTTCTTGGCGTTCTACTACGCCTAGCCATGATTTTCACCCTCTTCCTTTTCTCTCCAGTTCGAGCGACCGGAGTGGGGGTTTCAGCCTCAGGGAGAGAATTCTTCTCGAGACTCTCCTCGGACGACTCATTCGACTTCCCTTGGAAGTCAATAGGCAGATCCTCCACAACCACACCTTCGACAGAGGCAGCCCCTGTTTCTGTCGCGGTGTCAGAGAAACAGGGTTCAAAATTAAACCCTTCAGGGGTTTCCAAGAATTGTTCTTGAGACCCCGACTTTGTTCCCTCTGACTCAACTGAAATGGGACAAGCAATTGCCCCTACGAGGAACACCAATTCCCTTCCACATTCAAAGGGAATATCATCCATCCCCATTCCCACTGATTTTAGAGACAAGCGATTCAGAAATTGGAAAGGCTTGTAAAGAATTGGGCGAGAAGGAGCAGGAATTGAGGAAGAAAGAACGAGGGCTTTTGATTGAAGAGTGTTGTTGGAAGCCATTGTTGCTAGAGGAGAGAGATTAGGGTTTAAGGAGTTTGCAGGATGTTCGGTTTTTGCTTGAGGGCAAGACGAACGATAGTACTAAGAGCAGGGCATAAAAAGAGAGAGACAGAGAGAGATAGAGCAGCCGAATCTTTGAGAAGATCTCTTGAATTGTAACGGGTAGGAGCAATAACATCTTGTGCATTGGGAAGGAAAGCAAACACACCGAGCAACCAAGGGGTGTACCTGTTCTCTGTATTATGCCGCCGAGCAACCAAGGGGCGTACCTGTTCTCTGTATTATGCCTGTTCTTTGCCGTCTGATCTGATTCGACTGAATGGCATTAAGACGGCTCCAGTACATCCCCTTATGCTGTACTAAGTAGATAAGGAAAAAAAAATGCATGCAATACGGGCATATGCAATCACATCCGTTATTAATAAAATTTGCAAACAGGGGGAGAGAACAGGGTGTAAAGGTTGATCTTACCAAACCCAGTTCATGTTCTGGAAACAGGTATCTCAGGGTGTTCTCACCAACCCTAGTTCCAGTCTATTTCTCTCAAAAAGGTCTCTAGCTAGTGCCTTAGTGAATATATCAGCAATCTGATTTTCCGTTGAGCAAAAATTCATAGAGATTAAACCCTTTTCAACATTATCTCTCAAGAAATGATATCGAATGTCAATATGCTTTGTTCTTTTATGTTGACATGGATTTTTGGCAATATTAATTGCACTTGTGTTATCACAAAAAATAGGAATGCATCCAATGTCAACACAAAAGTCCTTAAGCTGTTGCCTTATCCACAACAGTTGAGCACAACATGAAGCTGTTGCAACATATTCAGCTTCTGCCGTGGACATGGCAACTGAATGTTGCTTCTTGGTAGCCCAAGATACCAAACAAGGTCCAAGAAAGTGAGCCATACCTGAGGTACTCTTTCTATCAACTAGGAATCCAGCATAGTCAGCATCAGCATATCCAACAAGATTAAAATTGCAACCTTTAGGATACCATAGAGCTAAATTGGGTGTATGTTTCAAATACCTTAGTATCCGTTTAGCAGCCTTAAGATGAGTTTCCGTAGGATTAGACTGAAAACGGGCACATAAACCAACACTAAAAATAATATCAGGTCTACTAGCGGTTAGGTATAAGAGTGACCCAATCATACCCCGATAGAGTTTCTCCTCAACTGAGGGACTCCCATCATCCATAACCAACTTGGTTGAAGGAGAACTAGGAGTGTCTATGGGTTTGGCCGACTCCATCCCAAAACGCTTAAGTAATTCCTTGATATACTTTTGCTGATGGATCATGGTGCCGTTTGGAGTTTGCTTGATTTGTAAGCCTAAGAAAAAATTAAGCTCACCCATCATGCTCATCTCAAACTCACTCCTCATCATATTTGAAAATTCATTGCATAAATCATGATGAGTTGCACCAAATATGATGTCATCAACATATATTTGGACAATCAAAAAATGTTCCCCCTTAGATTTTAGAAACAAGGTATTGTCTACCTTGCCTCTTCTAAAATCATTTTCAAGTAAAAAACTTGACAACCGTTCATACCAAGCTCTTGGAGCTTGTTTTAAACCATAAAGTGCCTTGTCAAGTTTAAAAACATGATTTGGAAAATCACCATTTTCAAAACCAGGGGGTTGTTTGACATACACCTCTTCTTTAAGGTATCCGTTTAGGAATGCACTTTTAACATCCATTTGATATATTTCCATATGAGCTGCAAAGGCTGTTAAAATTCGAATAGCCTCAATTCTAGCAACTGGTGCAAAGGTTTCTTCGTAATCGATCCCTTCTTCTTGATTGTATCCTTGTACAACCAGCCGTGCCTTGTTCCTGGTGACTGTTCCTGACTCATCCAGTTTGTTTCGGAACACCCACTTGGTTCCAATGATTGTTCTCTCTGCAGGTTTAGGTACAAGGTGCCATACCTTATTTCTTTCAAATTGATGAAGCTCTTCTTGCATAGCCGTGATCCAATCTGAATCTGCAAGAGCTTCATTCACACTTTTGGCTCAATGTTAGAAAGAAAAGCATAGAAAGCACAAAAATTCTTTAGTTTAGATCTAGTTTGCACTCCAGTATTAATATCTGACAAGATTTGATCAAGAGGATGCGAACTATGGTGCTTCTATGGTCGTGGAGTAAGAGGATCCACAGACACATGCTCTGTTCTAACTGAAATGTGTGTAGGATCAGGCTCAAGAACACCTCCTGATCCTGTTTCTGCACCTGTTTGTAACCTTATTCCTGAAGAACATGGTTCCGAACAGGGTTCAGCGGTGTTTTCCCCTGTTTGGTGTTCACCTTGCCTGCTGTTCTGAGGAACACCTTCGGGAGTTGTTTTCTCCATGGTGTTCTTACCTCGTTTATCTTGGAGCAACACTTCTTTTCGAACAAGACCTAATTCAAGTTCATCTTCCTGTGCATCATTCTCACTCAACACGTTAGATTCATCAAAAAGTACATGCCCACTTTCCTCAACACACAAGGTTCTTTTGTTAAAGACTTTGTATGCCTTGCTGTGAGAAGAATAGCCAAGAAGTATTGCCTCATCACTTCTTGGATCAAACTTTCCTAAGGCATCCTTCCATTATTATGCACAAAACACTTACAACCAAATGTCCTTAGGTGCGTAATATTGGGTTTTCTGCCTTTGAAAAGTTCATAAGGAGTTTTATTCACCATGGGTCTGATCATGCATCTATTTATAATGTAACATGAGGTGTTCAATGCTTCTGCCTAAAAATACCTAAGAAGACCACTAGCAATAAGCATTGTTCTAGTCATGTCTTCCAGGGTGCGATTTTTGCGCTCAACCACCCCATTTTGTTGGTGTGATCTTGGGGCTGAGAAGTTATGATCAACACCATGTTCATTACAATAGTTAATAAAACTTGCATTTTCAAACTCAGTTTCATGATCAGATCTTAAGCTGATTAAGGAGTGTCCTACTCTCTTTTCAACCTTTTTGATAAAGGCAATAAAATTCTCAAAGGTTTCATCCTTGGATGCCAAAAACAAGGTCCAAGTAAATTGAGAGTAATCATCCACTACCACAAGCACATACTTTTTCCCACCTCTACTAGTTATCCTCATGGGACCACACAAATCAATGTGTAGCAATTCTAGAGGTCGAGTAGTGCTTACACACCCTTTCGATTTAAAAGAAGATCTGACTTGTTTGCCTTTTGCACAAGCTTCACATACCTTGTCATCATTAAATTTGATGGAAGGTAGTCCAATAACTAGGTTTTTTGAAACAAGTTTGTTTAACAAGGATAAGCTTGCATGACCTAGTCTCTTGTGCCATAACATTATATCATCATTTAATGCATTTAAACAAGTCAGATTATTTTGGGGAAGAGGGGAAATACAAACTTTATAAACATTTTGACATCGCTTCCCCCTCAACACAACATCTCCTGTGTCGTCATTTACAACCAAGCAACGTGTTCGTGAAAACACCACTAGGTTGTTCTTGTCACACAGTTGGGACACACTTAGCAAGTTGTGCTTTAAACCATCAACCAAGTGCACATTATCAATTGAGTGGGAGAGAGTTTTACCAATATTACCTATACCGACAATTGTCCCAGACTTGCCGTTTCCAAATGCTACACTCCCATCATTCAAAGCTGTAAGTGAGAGAAAATTTGATCTTTCTCCAGTCATGTGCCGCGAACACCCACTATCAACATACCACAGCTGCCTGTTTTCAAGGTTGTTTTCTGATCTGTTGGACAGGGTGTTTCTTACCCTGTTTGCTGGGTTGTTTATGGGATTGTTCTCTCTCACTTCAGCCTGCAAAACAAATCACGGGTTAGTTTTAGGAACCCAGATCCACTTGGGTCCCATTCTTTTAAACATGTAAAGCTCATCTTTTCTAATCCAGATTTGTTTCACATACCTTTCATTCTTTTCATTGGCATGTTTTCTTAAAGGACAAGAATATCGATAGTGACCAGTTTTACCACAATGAAAGCAAACAATGTTTTCAGGTAATCCCACATACTTCCTATAAATTGGGTAAACTGTTCGTTTAGGCTTATACCCAAGTCCCTTTCTGTTTCGACTGTGGTGAGTGTTTAACCAAGCAAGGGCCTGTAAAGATTTGTTCCAGCGTTTGTTTGTGCTAAGCTTGGTTTCCAGTTTTTCTTTATTAGCATGCAAACCCTTGTTCTCTTTGAGCAGGGACTCAACCATTCCTTCCACCTCAAAGAGTTATTCCTCTATTCGAGAGTAATCTCCTTCTTTTATAAAGAGGTTTTCTTTGAGCATATTAACATTTTCATGTAAACCGAGTTTTTCATTTTTAAGAATTTCATTTTCAAGCTCTAGGTCACGAACTTCTCTTTTTAGATCAACACATGTGTCTATCAAATTATATAGAAGTTCTTCTAAAGTGGCTTTGTTAAGACCATGTACCTTGTTCTTGAGATCTGAGAAGCTGATTGTTGATTCATCATTTGAATCTGAATCACTTTGTGCCATAAGTGCTACGACTTCTTCTTCAGCTTCAGATTCTCCTTCATCCTCAGAGGAATCTCCCCAAGCAGCCAGCATAGCTTTCGAGAATCGCCTGCCCAGATTGTTTATAGGGTGTTTTCGACCTTGTTTTCGAGGGTGTTCAGGCATTTGATCTTCTCGAAGCAGAGGGCAATTCTTGACTAAGTGATCTGGTTTGCCGCACTTGAAACACCCTATGAGCTGTTCTTTGGAGGTGTTTCTGAACTTGCTAAAGTCTTTTCTTTTGTTGTTTTCCTTGACCTTTTTGAAGAATTTCTTGAATTTTCTGGACATTAGGGCCATTTCTTCATCTTCAAGGTCAGAGTCAGTGTCCTCATGTGCTTTCAAGGCAAGCCCACGATCCGTCTTTTGCTCCTCTCTTTGCTGTGAGTTCTTTCGGAGTTCATAGGTCTGGAGATTACCAATCAACTCGTCGAGGGTGATCTTGTTCATGTCTTTAGCCTCTTGGATGGCTGTTACTTTGGCCTCCCACGTGTGAGGTAAAATTCTGAGGATTTTCCTTACCAACTCTTCAGTGGTGAAAGATCTTCCCAGGGATTTTAACTCGTTCGTGATGTGGGTGAACCGTGTATACATGTCCATCACAGTTTCATGATCACCCATATCAAACAACACATATTGTCGCATAAGTAGCTCAATTCTAGATTGTTTAACTTGACTCGTACCTTCATGAGCAACTTGCAGAGCATTCCAGATAGCTTGGGCTGATTCACACTCAGAGATGTGAGTGTATTCATCCGGTCCTAGGCCAAAATATAGAAGCTTTTTGGCTTTGGCATTTTTCTCCATTTTCTTGTAGTCCTCAGCATCAAACTCTATGGATTCCTTGGGAACCTTCTTACCATCTTCAAGCACCTTGGTGGGAACAAGGGGCCTGTTCTTGATGAGCATCCATAATTCATAATCTTCTGCTTGAATATAGTTCTCCATCCTATTCTTCCACCAACTATAATGTTGGTCGTTGAAATAGGGTGGACGAGTAATGGATTGCCCTTCAAGAATTCCTTGTGGGGTGCTCATCTTCAGAATCTCTCAAGGTGTTAACCTTTTGTAAGAGAACCCGCTCTGATACCACTTGTTGAGTTCGTGAGTATCCAACCACAAGAGGGGGTGAATTGTGGTATCTGATTTTCGCGTTGTAGATAACAAACACCCTCACAGAGGTTGTTCTCAAGTGACAAATACCCTGATAGCTTGTTTGCACGGGGTGTTCTCAAATATTGCAGAGGCAAAAATCACCAAGATAGATGCGGAAAATAAAGCACACACAATTTTTACGTGGAAAACACCTCTAGCCCCACTGAGGTGTGAAAAACCACGACCTACCTCGTGTAGGATTTAACCACTTTCACTAACGGGCTTCACACGTTACAAATGTAACACACCTTGTTAAAACTTGCAACCACGTAACCTTCTTCCCAAAGACAGGTTACACCACGTCCAACCTTCGCAAGATTAGACACGTCTAAGTCCACACGACTAGGACACACTCACTTTTCTGATCCAAGATCAGGGTTACAAACACCTTACAGGGGGTGCTTCTCACTAAGCAGATGGAAGGTACAATGAAGATCCTATTATGCCAATGGTTTGAAAACTCAAATCAAACACAGCTTGTCACGGTTTGCTTTTCAGAATGAAGCTCAAGAATCTTTGAGTGTAAACCGTGTTTTCTGATTTTTCCTGAATTTTTCAAAAGGCTGTGTTTAAGCAAATTCAACCTGAGTTTTCTATTTGCTCTTTTCTCGTGTGTTGTGTGTATACTGGGAGAGAAAAAGCTGAGGTTTTTAAACACAAAAACCAACGGTCATAAGGCACAGAATCAGCTAAGTATAGAAAACGATTTTCAATCAGGAAATGTTCTCCTACGGCTAGTGATAAAATTTTGCCAAAATATAAGGGATTTGATATCTTAAAAGATAACCCTTATCTTCCCATAGCCGTGAAGAGGTTTAAAGAGATTTTCAGCTTTTACCAAATCCGAAAATATAGTCAAAGGAAATTTTTTTCCTTTAAGTTTTGGCAAATCTCCAAAACTTATTTTCGAAATTCTCCCAAAATATTTTCAGGAAATACCTTTCCAGAGAAATAGCAGTTTTGAAATTCAAGGAAAGTATTCTAGAGATCTTGGCCAACCAAAATGAATTTTTCAAAAATAATCGGGTATGGCCACTGCAGTTCAGAAACACCCTAGATACCCTGTTCGCAGGGTTGTTCGCAACTGGTGTTCTGAAACACTTAGCGCAAGTACCGATTCAAGAAGTGTTTAAAAATGATGTTTTCAATATTGGCATATTAACAAGAGTCTAATTAAATAAAACCTATATACCCAAGACTTCTTGTTTTGAACCAGTCATCTTGTCTGAGATTTGTAGAGCTGCTGCGAACACCAAGGTCACCTTGTTTGCTGGGGTTGTTCTTTGCATTGCTAGAGTTCAGGAACACGCTTTACAATCAACTGTCGAGATGGTGTTCTTGACTTAATATGGAATCACCAAGTAAAACCGGTCTAGAAGACTTGTTCTCACATGTAGCAAACCAGTTAATACAATAAAGATCACAAACACCAGTTAGGCCTGTTTGGAGATCGTGTTCGGAGCAACATTACTTGGACAAATTTTTACACTTGGCTTTGTTATCATCAAAACTAAATATAATCAACATCTATTGAAGCGGCAAAGGCGTTGTTGGAAGAGATGGCTTCCAACAACTATCACTGGTCGAGTGAGAGAGCCACCCCCAAAAGGGGCAGTGGCAAGCACGAGGTTGACGCTGTGGCGCTCCTAGCGAGCAGGGTGGATGCCCTCGCACAGCGCTTGGAAAAAGTGACTACCTCATCAGCCACTTCTGCGGGGCCATCCATAGGGATCTATGCCGTTTGTGAGGCATGCGGTGTACAGGGCCATACTGCCATTGAGTGCTACAATGCCCCTTCCAGCATTGAGCACATCAACGCCTACCATACTTACACCTCACCTCCTCAAAATAACCCCCATCCCACCTCCTACAGCCAGGGTTGGAAGAGTCACCCGAACCCCCTCTACAAAAATCCCAACCCCCATCCCCAGCATTCCATCCAACTACCCGGTTTCCACAACCGACCTCCCTACACTCCACAACCTCCACCTCCCGAACCTACATCTCACCTGGAGAGTCTTATGGAGCGCTTCGTAGTGACTCAAACCACGACCAATGAGACTCTTAAGAAGTCCATCAATCTACTGACCTCCAGAGTAGATGCCATGGCCACCCATCAGAAAACGATGGATATGCAGATTGCTCAAATTGCCCAATAGGTGAGCCTCCTGTCCCGACCTCAAGGGAAACTTCCAGGCCAGCCAGAGGTTAATCCGCGCCGCCACGTCAATGCCATTTCCACGATGGAAGAGGGGTTAGAGGAGAGCCCAGTGATGGTTCTTCAGGAGGTAATTCCTGTTCCTGACTCTACAGGAATAGAGGGGCAAAAGAAGAAGGAAGAGAGTATGAGTTCTACTGAGGAGGCCACCCCTATACCTCCCATTCATCCCTACCAGCCGCCAGTGCCTTACCCTCAGTGACTGGCATGGTCCAAGCTATGTTAGCTTGAACCTAGATTCGCGTGATTCCTGGAGATCTTACGCCGAATCTATGGCCGTAGCCCCTTTTTGGATGCTCTCAAAAATGCCCCTGCACAATTTAAATTTCTACGAGAGCTCCTGTCCAAGAAGGGAGATCCAGGGGACGTCCCAGTGGCCCCCGTCATCGGATCCTACAGCGCACTTCTATCAGAGCGGTCACCATTGAAACTGCAGGATCCTGGCAGTTTCTGTATCCCATGCTGCATAGGGGATACGCAGATTGAGAAAGCCCTTTGTGACTTGGGCGCCAGTGTGAGCATCATGCCGCTCTCTCTCTCTGCCAGAAATTGCAATTGCGAGACCCTGCACCCACCAGCATTGTCATTCAGCTTGCCGACTGCTCTACTCGGCGGCCTGTGGGCATTCTGGAGGATGTCCCTGTCCAGGTGGGTCAGTTCCTGGTCCCATGTGATTTTATCATCCTCGACATGGACGAGGACTACCCTGCCCCCTTCATCCTAGGTCGCCCATTCCTTGCAACCGCGGGGGCGGTGATCGACGTGCAGACGGGTACCATGTCCTTCACCGTTTGTGGCGAGCGCGTGGATTTCCACTTCCCTCCATCCATACAACCTTCCACACCTGGTGCCCACTCCACACCCTCAGCCGCCACTCCCCCTCCTTTCCCACCCGCTCCGGGAGTGGCGATCATTGATTGGGGTGGAGGAACCTATCTGCGGCCGTCTGTCTTGCCTCCCCCACCTCCCTCACCTACTGCTGCTCTTGGCAGGCCTCCTTGGGTGCCACTGATGCCTGATTTAACCCCTGGGGAGGTGCTGGCTACCTCACCATCCACTTCTTCCATTCCCACACCTCTCTCCAGCATGCGAGCCTCGTCCTCCTGAGGTAAGGGTCAAGCTTGAGACCTAAAACAAGCACTTCTTGGGAGGCAACCCAAGGCCCTTTTCCCCCCCCAAAAACAAACAAACAAAAAAACAACAAAACCAAAAAAAAAAAAAGTGTGTTTCTCCCCCCTCTTCCCTCCGCCCCCTTCCCATCTCCTTTTTCTACGTCCTTTTCATTAAGGACAATGAAAATCTCAAGCATGGGGGGGTGAGCTTGTCGCTCTTTGGGTAACATCGCGGGATAGGGCGATTGGCATCGTTCGTATTTGCATCATTTAGATAGGACTTCATATAGTTGCACTAGGTTGTTTTTACCCTTTTATTATCAGAGCATGTAGTTTAGAGCTTATAGGATTAGCTTTTGCATTCAAAAGGAAAAATGATCGAGTCGGGCGTTCGTAAGCTTCCCAGGTACCATCTCTTACCCTTCTCTTCATTATCCTTTATAACTTTATTGCTTTAGTAGCTAGTTTTATTGCTTTGAAAAAAAAAAACAAAAACAAAAATAAGGTTTGCAAAAACCCCTCTTGTGATGAGATTGAAAGGGGTGATGATTGATTGATCATGTTGGGCTGTGTGTTGAGGCGTGACTTGCCTTGGTGTGAGTCTTTGTGCAAATTGTGCTTGTTTTATCATCTGTAGTTTCTCTACCCTGTGTTGCATGCTAACTACCCCTGAGATTCATGTAGTTTGACTTGATTGACCTTGATGAATGGGACATACCTTGGAGTAAGTCACTTGACTGTGGTAGGTTTACCTGTGAGATTCTTGAACCTAATGATTATTCATTACATATAGTCTCTACTTCCTTTCATGTGTGACTCCTCCATGATGCATCTCTAGAACTTGGTCTTGTTCTCCTTGAAACTGCATTTAGCAATTGCATGTATTGACATGATTGAGGCAATTTTTGTTCACGTAGCCACATTAGCCAGAAAGCCACCCGTTGTTGCATGTTACCCCTTTGGCAGCCCTTTGTGCCTTTCCCCCTATTGTTGTTGTTGCACCATATCAATTACACACTTGACCTGTGCATATTTCCTTCACCCTTGTCAAGGTCTAGTGGAGCGACACTTCCACAATGTAGTTGGGCCATTTGGGGCATTTGATTATTCACTACGGACATAATACTAGTAGCTCGATTTGGGGAAAATTGCGAATTAATTTTTGTACTTCCAACGCTATCCAATGTGCATCCTTTTTGCTTCTTAAAAAAAAGGAAAAAAAAAATGAAAGGAAAATGAAATGAGAAGTTGCAAATAAAATGGGTAGCATGGAAGCTTTTTGCAATAAGCTTGTTGGTTTCTCCTTAGAGGTTTTGGCGAGCTTTGCAACTCGATTCGCAAGTTGGTGTGAAGTTGTATCTATAATGCTGAATTGTGGAAGTGTTCTTGCTCCCTAGTCTTTGACTAATAGCTCCACTTTCCCAAATTATTCCACTTCTCACCTTTGACCTTAGCCCCATTACATCCCTATTGTAAGCCCTCATGATTGACACATTGCATATTGCATTCTCGCGGTGGAGAGTAGAGAACTTTACCAAGCGTATGGTAGTTGCCTGATTGGTTGGAGTATTGAGCGTACCCTTGTTACATATTTCAAACACATTGAGAGGAGTGTTCCACTTTACTCTTAAGTGAGGTCCTACCAGTCTTACTTGCTCATCATTTGTTGAGAAAAGTTATGTCCTACTATGTTTTTTTCAATATTGGGGTGTGTGGTGTGTTTCATTTGGGTAAGGTGATTCATGGATGACATTGCATACATTTTTATTGAGATTTTCTTGCACACCTTGACTTGACCACCTTCACTGCATGATTAGCGTGATTCGTCGGTCCTCCATCCTTTCCCTTGAAGAGGGTGTGTTTAGAGGTCCGCCATCCTCCCTGATTTTTCATAGCATAGTCTTGCTTGGGGACAAGTAAGAGATAAGCATGGGGGCGTGATGAACCTCTATTTTGTACTATTTTTAACCCCTATTTGACCCATTTCCTCCCCTGTTTTCACATTCAATTGCGTTAAGGAAGGGTCAAATCGGCCTCCTTTTGTGTACTTTTCACTCATATAACATCTTTCGATATTTTCAGGAACTTTATTGAAAAGACGGAAAGATGAACAATATTTAGCAGAAAAGGGTGCCAAGAAGGCGAGAAAAGCTATGAAAAAGCATCGCACGGAAGTCCCGGAGAATCGAACACACGCGACAGGGCGAACCGCGAAGAACCGAAAACTTGAACCGACCGCCACATGGCACGGCCTGACCGTGCCGCGTGGCACGCCCATGCCACGTGGCCGGTTCCCCAAATGGCTTTGGCGATTCTCCAGAAATTTGGCACGGTGGTGCCGTGCCATCTGGCACGACCGTGAAGCCCCTGTTCCGCGACGCGATTTAAATTTTCCTTCGGCGCTGTTTTGAAGGACATTCAGTTTTGACGCTTAATTTCACGTTCAGTTTTCTCTCAGAACTCTCTTTAGGCGATTTTAGGTTCAGTTTTAGAGTTTAATCTTGACGCTCTTGGATTGTAATTTTGGGATTGAAGTTCGATTCTGCCTTCAGTTTATACAATTAATTCCAGGTTCTTGCCCTCTTTTCTTCTCTCGCTTGTTTTTGGTTGTTTTAGAGTTTGGTTATCATGATTGTTGGATTGATTGTTGCGATTGTTGCATTAAACATGACTGTAGGCTAAATCCCTCAACTTAGGTTGGGATTGACGCCGAATATGTGTAGTTGAATCTTGTACTGGCCCAATCCCTGCTCCCCCTTCGTTGTGCAACTATGAATTCTGTTATGCACGCCACATGCTCGATGAAATGCTCGAAAGAACATTCATCCTTTTTATTGAGGTTTAGGGGAGCGTTGAGAGACGAAACCTTTACCTAGTGTGTCTTAGCAGACGATTGGGGTTTTAACATGAAAATAGTTAGGATTCTAATCGGGATTTGAAATTGTAGATCTTGTAATCCTTCGACTCTTAGTCCCATGAAAATAGGCGACTATAGTTTTAGGATTAGTCTTCGACCCTTGAGAGAGGGAGGAGATGTGCTTATTTGACAATTTATCCATTTATGATGCGTGCCTGGGAGATGTTTGGTAGGGCTAGTAATTGATTCGCTAGCATATTTGTGTTGTTAATTCCAACCTGAGTGTTTTCTATTCTGCTGTTTATTTCATCTTTAAATCATTATTGTTTCCCTTAGTTTAATCCCAAAACTCCAACTGTGACTGCCTAGCCTGAGTGGTCTAATTAGTTCTGGTAGTTGAAGCCAAGTTCCCTGTGGATTCGACCCGTACTTGTCGGTTGCTAGCTACAGCTACGCCGTGCACTTGCGGTAATTAAAACTGCTAACACTTATAGGCTATGTTACATGGACTCAGGCTATCGGACTCAAGTCCAGATCCAAATGTCTGACCCACCAAACCTCTAACTTTAAGACACAGGGACACTGTCTAAAATTTGAACACGAATATGAGGACTCATGATTTTACATGTGAAAAATTACAATTTCAAATTAACCCTTCAACAATATTTCGAATAATTAAATGGTTGTTTACTTATCAAACAATTAAATATTAAAGAACCATTAAAAAATAATGGACGAAGAAAGAAAATGACCCTATATTCCTAGTTTCTTATCGTCTCTTACTATTGTAGAGTTTGGATAAGGGCTTGAGACATATCCAATGTGCTATCCGTGGTGTGTTATATCCAACACCAGTGCAGCGGGAGAAAATGGAGAGGTTAGGTATCATAGCAGCATAGCAACAGGCATTAACTATTTTGATTTGATTTGTTTCTGTGTTCAGGGTTGTTATTTTAGAAAACTTATTGCTCTCATAGTTCTTTTCTACATGACAAATATTTCATGATGATAACCCATTTATAAAGCATGAAATTTACTCTCACGTGTTCATACACCAATATTTATTTCCACCCTATTGATTTTACAAGCGAATTCCCTTGTTCATCGTCAAATAAGCAGTAGAGCAATATTACTAACCGCCTACTGCAGTTCGTGTATGTTCTTATTGCCTTAAGTCTAACAATAATTTGTAATATATATCTCCTCTGACGCAACAAGTATGCCCCCAACTGATTGTCTACCTGAACCCCCTCACTAAAAAAAAAAAAAAAAAACCCTACCACCTAAACTCAACCACTAGAAGCCCCATCAATTTGTAAATAACTCACCTCAATACCTTTCACGAATTTAGCACTGACACTCTATATGAAACCAGTCTTTGAATTCTCAATTTCCCCTAAAATCCAACCATAACACACACCCTAACCAGCAAGTTCAACCCAAACCATCATTGAATTGCTAGGATTATAGCCAATTGACACTCAATCCAATCCCCAAATGCCAAACTGAATTTTTGCAAATCCAAAAGCTAAACCCCCAAATTAACTTCCTCTATAACTTGCCCACGTCATCCCCCAATTAAATGGCAGTGTCTCCTTCCTTACTCCAACACCCCCTCCCCTAAAAAGCAGAGATTTGAGAATTCTCTACACCACCAAGATTGTGATTTTCTGCATGTGTCCATTCCCCCTCTTTGTCCCCCTCCTTTCAATCTGCCATCGATGCTGACAAGTACTATCTACATGGAAAACAGCCGAATCATGTCTTCCAGATACAGAAGTCCAAAATTGCATTTATTTCTCTCTTCGCTTTCTCTCTCTTCTTTCTCAATCTCAATCTCCATGGCCGATCTTTGCTTAACCTGACTGTCTCTCTTAATCTCTCCCTCTGATATGGTTGATTTCTCTTGATTTTTTGTTTTCTTAAGAATTTGCTTCAATTTTAGCCTGATTTGTTGATGTTTGATTCACTTGTAGAGAAAAGCTCAGCCCAGTGTTTTTAGGTTTCTGGACGCATTTATTAATGGTTGCTCTACCTGCGAGGGCTTGAGTCGATTATGACTACCTTATCAAGCTTCTTCTAATTGGCACTAGTGGTAATTTATTCGTGATCCTCTTTTGGCTTGCTGTTTCATGCATTTTTGCTGTAGGTCTTCCTTTTTTGATTTGGAATCAAATATACCGTTCAGTTGCTTGTGTTTCATTCTATGCGATTGCGCAGATCTGGCATCCAAATGTCAGATATATGTGATTATGGCGTTGAAGAACCAACTGTTTGTCAAAGTTTACGACTTTAGCGTTATTTTGATGATGTTAATGGTTAAGTCTTGATGCAGGTTAGTTTGGTGGTTGACGTTCAAAATCTTTAATTAGATAATGCTTAGTTAGATGCCTATGGTGCATCTAGCTAGAGTTGGATTGCCTTATTTTTACCTTCAATTGTCAACATGCAGAGAATACCAAGATGGATGAGGTCACTACAATGAGGTAATTTGTCCATTTTCTTTTGTCATTTTGCCTATGTCTTTCCTTTTGCATTCTCTCATAACTAAATTTGATAACTTCTTGGATTTGTTCCTTTTTGCTCAATTATAATAGTGGGGGATTCACCTCCCCAGCGGAATTGTTCCTTGTTGCTGCTTTTATGGTGCTACTCGCTTTCATATTTCTATTGTCTTCTCTATAAATTTCCAGTTTGATTTTTACTTATTTTCTTGCTCTTTTTGTGTGTGTGTGTTTTTGTGGCCCGTGCATAGAGATTTGTTCATGGTAGGACGATTAATTGGTAGGATGGAATAGAAAACGGGGGGGATTGTAGACATGGGGGCCAAAGAAATGGTGTGGGGCAAGATGAAAGAGACAAGATGGAGGAGGTGAAAATATCGATAAGGAGGATTCAAAAATAGGGACCTGTGGAAGAGTTGGGGACGTTCTGGGTTGACTCAAATGTTCTAAGCAATTAGAGAATAAACTGTTTTGCTTTGGCTTGGGGGTTTTGTTTGCAAGTTCAGGTGCTTTGTTATTAATCAATGATGAAAAGTTGAAGATATTGATATCAAAAAAAAGTTGAAGATATTGGGGTTCTGTCTTGATGAGATGACTCCTAAAAGATATTCTGAGAAATGTCATGGTGGTTTTAAGCTTCTAACTGACTGAATTTCATTTACTCTACAATCATTTCCCTTTGTATTCTTTATTTAGGATCCTAACTACATCATATGTTCAAGTCATAGAATTTGTTTTCATATAAGTTTGCAAGTCTTCATTTTCTCGTCATATATAATACAAATGGGATTTGCTAAAGATGAATGTCATAGTACGTCCTATTTTGCCCCTTCAAATGAGCCCTTTTTTTAATTTTCTACACGTTATTATGATTGTTGTTTTATTGAAAACATGCTGCAAATAATTGGATTTGATAAACTTAACTCCTGTAAAAAAAAGTCCACCTTTTAGACTATCAAAACAACAAATTTTGGTTGACCTTTTATAGTAGAATTTTGAATAATTTCTGTGTGCATATGTAGTTTATCTACTTATGCATGAAGTTGCTATCTATTCATATTTTTTCAATGAGTTATTCTATCATCTTTCTTGAGATATAATATCACTTATGTCTACAATTGTTTTTCATTTGTTATTTAAATAGTATATATCTACAAATGTCTATATTAATATGCAACGTACAAAGTACTAGTTCATACTAGTATTTGAGCGAATATTGGTCTGTTAAGCAGACATTCTTTTCTTTAAATTTTTGAGGCATGAGCATTTATTCCCCCCCCCCAAATTTTTTTGCTAACATAATTTTGCACATTATAAATGTTAGGAATAAAGGGGATAATAGGATGTGACAATGCAACAGAATTCAACCAAGAACACAACGCAACAATGAAAAACAAGAATAAAGGACACAGGGAATTTTTTACGTGGAAACCCAATGTGGGAAAAACCACGGACGGCGACAGCACACCGACGAATTTCACTATGAGCAGAGTAGTACACCACAATCACTTCAGTGATTAAGAGTAGAATTACAATACTCTCGATTGTATTCTCTCACAAATAACCTCACTCTCTCAATGTGTTTTCTATTCTGGAGTATTTTGAAACAAGGCCCTAGACCCCCTTTATATAAGGTTTGTGAGGTAGGGTTTCCCCCTGAAAAACCCTTGCTGCCGCCTTCCAAAAACCGTCACCAAAGCGCAACCCTAGCCGCCCCTTTAAGGCGGCAGAAAATTTCCCCTGGCACGGTCGTGCCAGGGCGGCACGGGCACACCGTGTCACTTTTCTGTCTGCTCTGTTCTTCGGTCTTCTGTGTCGCGGCACGCCCGTGCCCATGCAGCATGTTCATCCCGTGCCTAAACCCGAGATTTTGGGCCACAAAACCCAACAATCTCCACCTTGGACCAAAATCTCCAGTCTTCAATTATCGTCGTCGTCGTCACACCCCAAGGGGTGATGCCCCCCTAGGGGGCTATGCCCCGCAGGGCTTCTCAATGACTGTGAACTCCCACTAAGTCTAAGCAATGCTCGAACTTAGCTGTAGGTAGTGGCTTTGTAAGCATGTCAGCAGGATTCTCTGAGGTGTAAACTTTCTTCATCATTATTTCTCCTGCAGCAACTGTGTCTCGTACATAATGATATTTGACGCTGATATGCTTGGTCTTCGAGTGGTAAGCATCATTCTTTGTCAGATGTATGGCACTCTGACTATCAGAATATACCACAGTAGCAGATTGTGGTATTCCAAGCTCCATTACCAGTCCCTTTAGCCAGGTAGCTTCCCTCACCCCTTCAGTGGCAGCAATATACTCAGCTTCTGTTGTGGACAGAGCTGCAATAGATTGTAAAGACGCTTTCCAAGAGATAGCGCCCCCACACATGGTAAAGATGTACCCAAATATGGACCTCCTCCTATCCAAATCACCAGCATAATCAGAATCAACATACCCTACTACATCAGATGTAGCAGCCTTGTTTCTATCAAATACCAGCCCTTTCCCCACAGTTCCCTTTACATACCGTAGGATCCATTTTACACCCTCCCAGTGGTCCTTTCCAGGATTATGCATATATCTACTTACCACACTCACAGCATGTGATAAGTCTGGTCTGGTACAGACCATGGCATACATCAAACTCCCTATAGCACTAGAGTATGGTACATTGGACATTCTACCGATGTCCTCTTCTGTTTGCGGACAGCGTTCCGCAGACAGTCTAAAATGTGCAGCAAGAGGGGTAGTCACTGCCTTGCAGTCCCTTATATTGAACTTGCTTAATACCTTCTCAAGATATTTTTCTTGAGACAAGTATAATTTTCCCTCCTTTCGATCCCTGTGAATCTCCATGCCCAGTATCCTTTTAGCTGCACCTAAGTCTTTCATTTCGAATTCCTTACTGAGTTGAGATTTTAGCATGCTAATCAGGTTTTTATCTTTAGATGCAATTAGCATGTCATCAACATACAGTAGTAGATATATACAGGACCCATCACCATATTGTCTAAAGTATACACAATTATCATATCTACTACGTATGTAACCATTATCAATCATAAACGTGTCAAAACGTTTATACCACTGCCTAGGAGCCTGCTTGAGTCCATACAAGGACTTTTTCAACTTACATACCATGTGTTCCTTATCAGGAACAGCAAACCCTTCAGGTTGCTTCATATATATCTCCTCTTCCAGCTCACCATGCAGGAAGGCTGTTTTTACATCAAGCTGCTCCAACTCCAAGTTAAACAATGTCACAATGGATAACAATAATCGAATAGAGGTGTGTCTGACTACAGGAGAGAAAACCTCATTGTATACCTTCCTGTTGGTTGCAACCACGAACAACCAACCTTGCTTTCCACCTTGCATCCTCTACCCCAGGAATGCCCTCCTTCTTCTTGTATATCCATTTGGCAGTTAAGGCCCGTCGGCCTTTAGGCAGGTTACATAACTCCCAAGTCCCGTTTTTCTGCAAACTTTCCATTTCTTCTTGCATAGCCTGAACCCAGTTGGGTGAACTTGGGCAAGTGATGGCTTCAGTATAATTTGAAGGCTCAGTTCCTTCAGACACTTCCTCTGCAACTGAAAGTGCAAACGCTATCAGCCCTTCATCATCGTTGTACCGGGCCGGTCTCCTGATCTCCCTGCGAGGACGATTACGTGCTATAGAGTGCTCAACCTCCTCCTGAGGTTGATTAGTGCTGATAGCCCCAGGCTCAGTGACCTGGACTTCCCTCATAGTTTCCTCAACAGCTCCACCTTGAGCTGTAGCAGTCTCCAGCTCCACCTCCATGCCGGTGTCTTGCTGAGTTCCTGCACCAGTAGAAGGAACAGCAGCATTCTTTCCAGAAGATAATATATCAGACTCATTGAAAGTAACATCCCTACTTTGTATTACTTTCTTAGAATCAGGACACCACATACGATACCCCTTAGATTCACTAGCATACCCCAAAAACATACATTTAACTACTCTAGGTGCTAGTTTTCCCTCATTTACATGAGCATACACAGGACACCCAAATACCCTGAGATTAGAGTAGTCAACAGGATTACCTTACCATACTTCTTCTGGAATCTGAAACTCGATGGAGGAGTGTGGTGATCGATTCACCAGGTAGCAGGCCGTAGAGATGGCCTCAGCCCAAAACGCTTTGCGATCCCAAAGCCCAGCAGTTGAAAGCAAACACCGTGCTTTCTCTAACAATGTCCTGTTAATTCGTTCTGCGACCCCATTCTGTTGTGGTTTCCCGACCAAGGTTTTATGTCTGGCTATGCCGTTTGCTGTACAGAACTCTTCAAACTCAGATTCAACAAACTCCAGGCCATTATCAGTCCTGAGTTTCTTGATCCTTTTGCCAGTCTGGTTATCAACCAGAGCCTTGAATTTCTTGAACATTGAGAATGTCTCGTTTTTCTGTCTCAAGAAATCCACCCAAACTTTTCGTGAGAAATCATCAACAAATGTTAACATGTAACGCTTACCTCCCAGCGAAGGTACCTTAGAGGGACCCCACAAATCAGAATGGATGTAGTCCAGGACTCCCTGAGTACGGTGACTAGCCTTTGAGAAACTTACCCTTTTCTGTTTCCCAAATACGCAGTGATCACAAAAATCCAACTTACCCGTACTAGTGTTACCAAGACAACCTTTCTTACCCAGAATGGTTATCCCTTTCTCACTCATATGGCCCAGCCTCATGTGCCATAACATCGTCTCATCTGCTGTACCTACCGCAGCTACTCCTGTAACTGTGGCTCCCTGCAGGATGTAGAGACTACCCTGCCTCAGTCCCTTCATCATCACCATGGCTCCTTTAGCCACCTTTAGAGCTCCATTCTCCATGACGATTCTGCAACTATTAGACTCAAGAGTTCCCAAGGAAATCAAGCAACGAGTCATATCAGGAATATGAAGCACTTTAGACAATGTTCTAATAGTGCCATCATGGGTTCTGATCTGGACTGTACCTATCCCTGCAACCTTGCATTCACTATCATTGCCCATAAGTACCACCCCAGAATCCACAGACTCATAAGTAACGAACTAGTCCCTATGAGGACACATGTGGAATGTGCAACCAGAATCCAAGACCCAATTGTCATCCACCCCTTTCCCAGAGGTGGTAGCTAAAGAAGTAGCAAGTAGAACATCCCCATCTAACTCAGACTCTACCACACAGTCAGCAGTAGCAGTTTTACCCGTTTCCTCATTCTTGTTCTTTAGCTTCCAACAATTAGCCTTTATGTGACCCAATTTTTTGCAAAAGTGGCAGGTTTTATTAGCATGAGGATTTCTTGATTTAGAACGGCTCTTCCTATTACCGTTTTCCTTCTTCTCAGTTGTCCTACCCCTAACAGCCAGCCCTTCACCCTGGTCAGCATGAATGTCATGGTCAAACTTTTCTTTTGAAAGAAGGTTAGCCTTGACATCCTCAAACGATATAGTATCCGTGTTACTATACAGCATGATTTCTTTAAAGTCTTTATATGAAGGGGGTAGTGAGACAACAAGCAAGATGGCTTTATCCTCATCATCAATTTTTACATCCAGACTTTCCAAATCAACTAGAATTGAATTGAAATCATTCAGATGTTTCTGGACAGGCGTACCTTCAGCCATACGACAGGTGTACAACCTTTCTTTTAGCCTGATCTTATTGCCTAGACTCTTTGTCATATATAGTTCTTCTAGCCTAGCCCAAAGGTCAACAGCAGTTACCTTATCAAGAACCTCGCGGAGCACGTGAGGTGCCAGACATAGTTGTATGGCTGAAACTGCCTTCAGCTCCAGTTCCTCCCATTCCTCATTTGTCAACTTCCCATGCCTTTTCTGCTGATCCTCAGCCCACTTTTCATCCGTTGTGCCTGCGGGTTTGACGTGAGGCCCCTGCAGGACCTTCCACAGCCCGTGCTGGATGAGGACCGCCCTCATCTGCACCTTCCAGAGATTAAAGCTAATCTCCCCGTCGAATTTCTGTATGTCCCCCTTCATGATTGAAGACATCCTATAACCTAGCTCTGATACCACTTGTTAGGAATAAAGGGGATAATAGGATGTGACAATGCAACAGAATTCAACCAAGAACACAACGCAACAATGAAAGAAACAAGAATAAAGGACACAGGGAATTTTACGTGGAAACCCAATGTGGGGGAAAAACCACGGACGGCGACAGCACACCGACAAATTTCACTATGAGCAGAGTTGTACACCACAATCACTTCAGTGATTAAGAGCAGAATTACAATACTCTCGATTGTATTCTCTTACAAATAACCTCACTCTCTCAATGTGTTTTCTATTCTGGAGTATTTTGAAACAAGGCCCTAGACCCCCTTTATATAGGGTCTGTGAGGTAGGGCTTCCCCCTGAAAAACCCTTGCTGCCGCCTTCCAAAAACCGTCACCAAAGCGCAACCCTAGCTGCCACTTTAAGGCGGCAGAAAATTTTCCCTGGCACGGTCGTGCCAGGGCGGCACGGTCGTGTCGTGCCATGTGGCACGACCGTGCCACATGGCACGGGCACACTGTGTCACTTTTCTGTCTACTCTGTTCTTCGGTCTTCTGTGTCGCGGCACGCCCGTGCCCATGCAGTATGTTCACCCCGTGCCTAAACCCGAGATTTTGGGCCACAAAACCCAACAATAAAATTTTTCACAAATTTTGGTTTAAATAGATGCTTCAAATTAGTAGTACCTTTCAAGATCGAGATGTTGTTTAGATGTAGTATGGAAAAACACCTAGACTCTTAACATACATTGGCTTGATATTATTGGTTAGAATTTCGAAGTTTGATCAGATCACAGCTATGACGCTGGAATCGGAGGCTGAGTAGTGGATATTACCTAGCAAGGGTATTGTTTCTAATTTATAAATAAATTATGATATCAAAATTAAACCTTATAATAAGACTCTTTTTCCCAAAAAAAAAAAAAACTTAGTAAGACTCGGCGCTATTTGTGTGGCATCCCTACGTAATACATGTACACCTTGCAATCTATACTTTCATGCACTTTGTGTGACAAATGTGACAGCAATACAATAACTTTTTGTGTGGGGTCGTAATAATGAGCAATGAAGAACTCATGACATGAGTTGGAGCAATTAGAAAAAAATTGGTTGCTTTGCTGCAGTTTCTTGAGAAGATAGTTTTGCTTCTAATCACGAAGTGGCAACTATAATTAGTGTGGGTGTGATGAAAAAAATACGGCGTTGACGAGTCATGGATCAAAGCATACAGGATTGTATTGAACGCACCCGGCACGTTCCTTGACGTTGTTGAAGATGAACTGTTTGTTGAAGAAACAGATGGATGGGTTGTGTCATATCCCTTGGGAGCGCATTAAGAGGACTACAATGAATATTGCTACGTCCCTTTTCGAGAGTTCAAGATTCTGCCATTTGACAGGGATGAATTTCATCCCTGTTAATCCTAACACTAAAACTCAATTATTGAAGATAGGATCATTCCCATCTTAACACTAAACCCCAACAGAGGGGAGAAAAGAAGGGCATTGTTAACCCTGCCATGGGAAAGCATGCACAAGAAGGAGGTGGGGCGTTGGGGGTTGATTTTGGCGACCGCCATATGCCAAGAATTTGTGGGAGCATTCCTCAAAATTTATTGTTTAGAATTGAAACTATATTCACGAATATGTAATTTTCTTCTAATTTGATAGTTGAAGGTGGAGGAGATGATGTGAGTTATGGGAATGGAAAGGGTTTAGAGGGAAGCAAGAGAGGGTGTCAAATTTCGAAGTAATGGTGGAAAAAAATGGGGGATTGAGCATGTGTAATGGTGAATCAAGTTTTTGGCTCATCAGTGGGGCCTATTAATTCCACATTAGTTTTTGAGTCAACTTTTTGGGTCACAACCCTTCTCATCTCCAATGTAAGGCTCACAATATAAGATAATACCTATGGAACCCACCACTAAACATGTATTTTTTTTTTTTTTTAGTGTGCGTGGCTAAGAGGCATTATTTAAGTCAATAAAAATATTATTTTCTATCTTTTTTTTCTTTTGTGCAGAAGAGGGGCTAAGCCCCAAACAAAATATTATTACTTAGTAATCAAACCTGGCCAAATTACCCCTATTTTGTCCATGTACAAGGCATCCAAAACCTCTCTCAGAGGTGACTCAAGAATAGCTAAACTATAATTACTTTTGGTCCCTAAATTCGCTAATAAATCTGCTACATGATTCATTTCACAATAACAGTGAGATATAATGACTTCCATAGCATTCTACTCCATCAACCGCTTGCACTGTTGGATCAAAGGCCTCAGTTCCAAGTTCCAGTTTGTTTGCCCTTTGAGCATGCTGACCAGCACCCAAAGTTTTCTCATGTTTTTCTCTCTTGCTAATTTTAAGCCCCTTAGAATTGCTCTCAGCTTAGGCCTTGTCGGTGTGCATACACCCACACCTTCAGCATACCCTAGGATCCAATCTCCAGTGCTTCATCTAAAAACACCCCAGCCCCATCCGGGTCCGGATTCCCTTTAGCTGCACCGTCCATATTAAGCAGGATCTAGGGGAGTGCAAAATCGGTTAACTAGAGTTTTGGTTAACCGAATATCGGTTAACTGGTTTTTGAGTTCAAAAAAATTCCGAACCGTAATCGAACCGAAAATTTCGGTTAACTATTTTTTGGTTAATGGAAAATTTTGGTTCATCCAAAACCCGAATCGTAACCGATCCGAAAATTCTGGTTAATAGGTTTTTCGGTTCGGTTAACCGATTTTTTGATTTGATTACCAGTTAACCGTTTACAAATAATTAAAAACTTATACTTTCTTACCTAAATTTTTCATTTTTTATGTTTAAATTCTTTTCATAAGAACTAAACTTTGGTTATCATTTATACATAATAAAAAAAGTGCACTTTTTTAACTAAATTTTTTTATTTTTATGTATAATTTTTTTAAAAAATAAAATTATTTTCGGCTTAGTTAACCGCCGGTAAACCGAATTTTCAAATAATCCGAACCATAACCGAATTGAAAACCGAAAAAATTTTGGTTCTTTTAACCGAACCGACTTTTTTGTAAAATTTGTTCGGTTAATCGGTTTTCAGTTTGGTTTTTTCAATTTTCTGTTTTGGTTTTCGGTTTCGGATTTTTTTGTATACCCCTAGCAGGATCCATTCCACCGACGGTGGTTGCCAATCTATGAGGGACTCATCTCTGCTTGGGTTTTTATGAACTTGCCCCGCAACCTCAACACTTAAGGCTTTTAAAATTTCATCAAATTTAGAGTGAAGAAAGCTTATCTTGTCTTGTGGAACTTGAGCGTGTCTATTAAAGAAGTTTGCATTTCTTCACTTCCAAAGCCACCAAATAGTAATCATAAATTTTGTGGGCCAATCTCCATCCTTGGTTTTATCTTTGATGTTCATCAAAATTCAGTCCTTGAAATCCACATTAATTCCTTGCAAAGCTAATCCTTTTCCTATGAAATATTGCCGAATAGATCTAACTTCTAGGCAGTCACGTAGCACATGGGTCCATTGTTTCACAAAAGCCACAGGCCGGGCTTTTTGTAAAGCCTCATTTGACCTTGTTAACATTGGTCATCATTCAATCGTACATAGCAAGCCATATGAACTTTTCAATCTTTGTGGAGCCTTAGCATTCCAAATTTCTGTCCAGGCCTCCTTTCTCCTCAAGTTTTGTTCTTTTTGAAAAATTTGAATAGCAGACTTAAATGTGAACTTACCCAAGCTCATACCACCCCCAAAAAAAGCTATCCTCAATGGAGTAGTCTTCAATCACTTCAAAGGCGTCAATATTTTTTTTCTATCTTTGAAAAATAATTTATGATTATCTAATTTAATAAAAATTATTTGTTTTTCTTTGAAAAAAAATTTCAAGCCCAAAAAAAACCTCATCAAATTTTAACAAAAATTTCTACCAAGTACAAAAGGAAAACATGGGTCACCACAAAAAAAATTTCAATAGGAAAAAGCACATTTGTCCAATCGAAAATATTTTCCACTCAATAAAAAAGAACATAAAATTGAAAGCAAAAAAAAAAAGGAAAAAGCATAAATTGGATGGCCGAGCAGCTCAACAGGGCAAGCCTAGCTCGTGAGCCGCGAGGGTCGATCCAGTCCATTGCACATGCTCACTGAGGTCCTTTTCTAGCTCGTAAGCTGTCCATTGCACATGCTCTATAAAGGTGGGGGATTTGCTGGGGAAATTGCGGTTGAAGAAAAGAGGATTTCCGATGGGGGTGGAAAAAGAATCTCGTTTGGCTTGCCCTGGGAAGATTACATGGGCTAGAAAGAGGAGTGAGAAAAAGTTTTTCTGTGCCGGGAGGGTTTTTGGGGGGCGGGGGAGGGAGTGTGGTCACGGCTTTGTCAAAAAGAAAGAGGGGTGGGCTCTGGGACTGGAGGTTAGGATGGGGAGTTGAAGGCTCTACTATTTTTTTATTTTTTTTGTGTACTTAGTTACTTACCATCTTCAGTGCACAATTAGGTGTTACAAGTTATAACTAGGAGTTGAGCAATGGATCGAATCGAGTCGGGTTAGGGTCGGTCTGTTTATAAAGTGGATTGATGTATAATAATTATTGTTATATATAAAGTGTTCGTAATAAGTTTAACTAAGCAGAACATGTAAACTAGTGTGTCAAGTACGTTGAAAAAATAATGGGTCACTAAATGAGCTGTTAATGGGCCGATCCGATCCAGCTCGTGAATATGCCTTAATGGGTTAGCCCACTATTGACCCAGTCCATTATTAACCCGACCCTTAATTAGTCCTATTTTAAACAGGTCAATCCGCTTGATCCAATGAGTACCCAACCCGTTGCTCACCCCTAGTTACAACTATCTGTGTAATTAAAAATTTTATAAACAATTCGATGTTCTATAATTTTAAAAGCTTGTTCAAGTTTGATGTTAATATATTTTTGTTAACTGTGGCTCCTCATTTGCATCTACTTTAGAGGTTGGAAGATTAAGAAAGTTAGCAAAGTGATCTGCAAAAGCATTTTTTTCTAATTTGCTTTGTTGTGGAAAGTTAAATTTTATGATAGGTAAGGTATAGAACAATGGAAAGGCCAGTCTGACAGTTTACACCAACGGCTTCGGTGGTCTGAGGACATATTAATTTGGTGGTCCAAATTAATGGCAGATCATGAGGCTGCCTTATCTTCCATGACCTCGATCGCTAGGTTCCGCAGAGATCATGGTCAATAGGTACGGTCACCCTAGACCGTAGAATTGCACAATAGATAATACCCAACAGAGAATTAGACGTGGTTTGAGGACTATTCCTCTTACCTGCGAATGGTAAGGATTCTTTATAGTTTAGTCCTTTTCCATTAGGATGGATCCTTTTTGGTTTGATATGAAACTTTTGTGACCGTAAGAGCACTTTTGGAAATTATTTTTGGCAGAATAGAATGTTGAGTTTAACATTTGGGAGAAGGGCTTATGCACGTTGTATTTGAATTTTTAATCTTAAATTTTTCCTAAAATGTTTTGGATAATGGAGGATTCTCAGTGGACTATATGGTGCTTACTCTTTTCCTATATATTATTTTGTTTTCCCTGTAAGTTCAGAATCAACATAAAGTGACTTTTCTCACTCTTAAAGCTCTGGTGTGGGTGGGGCGAACTATTTTGGATGTAGTTGGGCTTATGTATGCATATGTTCTAAATACTTGTGATGTACTTGTGCAAGTCTTGAGTTGCTTTCAGATAGAAGGGTTGTAGCTTTTCTTCTTGCTGTTTTTTTTTTTTTTTTGGGTGCCATTTGAAATTGATGGAGGGTAGCTTGCTATGTAACTAAAATAAAAACCCAAACCCAATAATCGATCGCTTTTTATTTTTGTTTTTCGTTATGGTCTAAGCCTACAGGAACAAGACGGGTGATCTCCTGTTCATTCGTTGCGTCCATTGTGTTGTAAGTGCGGATGTTTAGAAGTGTGTGATTATTTCTTTCTATTTAGCTAGAACAGATACCTCGCTCTTGGGGCACAACCGTGTGAAGATAGGAACAAATTTGAACATATTTATAGGTGAAAAATACCCATTTCTCTACTTACGTTACCCGAGTCTAGTCTTAGGGGGACTTTTAGGTCCTTGGCAATGTAGCACCTTGCCTAGATGGTGAGGTGTTACAAATGAGGCTAATGAGTAAGAGTAAGGCTACGATGACAGACATCAAGTAGTCGATCAACAAAACCATCTTACAATCAGTAAATATGAATTGATTGAGCTTGGGTTCCCAAATTTGTATAAAAAGCAAGCGATGAGTTTTCTATGGATTTACTCATCTTTCATGTGATGAGCTACCGTGATGCATTCACGAACACTGCCATTTAAATTTCAAGTTTATTTAACTATAACTATTCTATTCCAAAGAAATTTAGGTAATTAAATACAAATGAAGATGGTTTTTTGGATGGAGCAATTGATTTAAATTGTTAGTTGTGAATCAAGAAGTCTAATAAATTAATTCATGGTCACTAGTTGTAGGTGGAACATGGAATCTTGTTTATTGGACCGTTGATATGATTAAGTGTTTTTTTAAGGTTAATTTGGACTATATAAGTAACGAATGCTAATAGAATATCCTTATTCCACAGTCCCCACAAAGATTTTGGGACACGGTATTATTAAAAACTTGTTAGACTTTTCATCTTATTTGTGTTCTTAGCATTTTTTTTTTTTTTCCAGTTGTTTGATGGAATCTTATTTATTAGGTGGAACATGGAATCTTGCCTCTTTGGGTTAAACTTGAATAATATATAGCCAACAAACTCCTCATCCAAAGATGATGATCTTCTTACCCCCCCTCTTTCCATTCATCATCTTTGGATTAAAGTTGAATTACTCCCACCTTCCTCCTACTGCAAGCTATAAAATGCTAACTCACTATCTAACTGACGACTAATTCACACTACTGAGCACAATGGCAAGCATTAGAGCAATATGTCTCATGATTATATTGGTACGTAATATCAATCGCATTTGCATCCACATATGATGGGATGCAAGTAAGAGGAGGTAGTCGTCACCGTCACTCCCCGCTCTCATCCTCACACCACGCCTCTAGCTGCAGCTCAACCCCACCTCCTTGCTGCCCCTGACCTCCACCCTCGCCATCCCCCCTCTGCCACCAATGTATAGTAATCACATCAATCACTTCATCATTTCAGTAACCTGGCCCACCACGTATTATAGAAACCACCGCCATCAACCACCACCTCCACAGCAGAATCCCTTACCAAACTAGTTTACTATACATGGCTTATGGCCACAGACAGCCCCTACAGTAGATATGAGACCTCGGGACACTTCTTACACTAGGTGTGAGGAAGATGGTAAATTTATCGTACAAAATATTGGTACTTTATACAATAGGCTAAGGCAGTCTTGGCCTAGTGTGACCAAATACATGAACATTTCCGCCAATTTCTCTTTGTAGGGCCATGAGTGGAATGAGCATGGTACCTGTTATATTCCCATGTTCAACCAGATGACACATTTTGGGAGAACCCTACATCTCTTCCAAACTCTTCACATCATGGAGAAGCTTCGAAATAATGGTACATAGCTTAACTTTCAACACTCTCTTCCTAGTTTCCCAACTCCCTGGGAACGCCGCGTGGTAGACAAATATGGTGGGGGCAAAAACCTTAGTTCAGCAGAGGGAAGCGGGAAAAAAAAAAGACAAAAACAACAACCTAACTTGCCTTACTCTGAGTCTCTAGTTTCTTCTTTGGTATTAATGTGTCGAGTTGTTTGACTTTAGGGATTACAGCTGGAGCCCAACCCTTGTCGGTAGAGCAAATTCGAAATGCTTTTCCTGGGCAGAACCGTTCATCCACTGTAGTAGAAGCAATCATATAATTTGGAGTGGTACTTCTACCTCAAAAGCCTATGTGCTCTTTCACCCACACTGAGGGTATCATTATGATTTAATTGCGTAAAAAGTTGTTGCACAATCAGTATTAGCCAAATCAATGTACTTGTTTGCGTGACTATTGAGGTCCTCAATAGTCACCCAAACACGTACATTGATTGTAGAAGTTCATGTCAGGTTGCTACTGATCGTACAACAATTTTCTATTTATGCAATTAAATCATAATGATACCCTCAGTGTGGGTGACGGAGTACATAGGCTTCATTAATGAGTTCGGTAGTGGTGATAGAGACACACAAGAATGACAATAAAGATTACTTTTATGTGATATGAATATGTGGTAAGCTAGTATTCCAATTTCTGAGATGCTCTAAGATGACAGTGAGAGTTTGCATTTTTCTTTCATAGATAGTTTTTTTTTTTTTAACTTCAACTTATATAAATAAATAAATAATTAAAGAATTGATTGTTCTTAAATTTATTCATATCCATCGAAACTTATATAAATCCTAAACTATGAATATTAGTTTTTCAAGATTTTCAACAAAACCGAATAAAAGTTGAATGCAGAGGGTCGAAGAGAATTGATTGTTGATTTAATTACCTCTTCAATCTAGCTTAGCTTTGGCATTTATGAAGGAGTAAAGTTAGATCACATGATGAAAGCAATCTTCTGATCAAACTAGGTATGGTATAGGTGTAGGGATTTTTTTAATATTATATATATATATATATAGATATATATTATATATTATATATATATATGTATGTATGTATATATATATGTGTATATATATATATATATTATATATATATATATATATATATATATATATATATATATATATATAATGTATATATATTTATGTGTGTGTGTGTATATATATATGTATGTATGTGTGTGTATATATATATAATATATATATATATATATATATATATATATATATATATATATCCGTGTACATACATATATATATATATATATATATATATATATATATATATATATATATATGATGTTAAACGAGGGGCGTAGATATTATTGCGAATTTCGTATCATACAGGCCCAAGAAACCTCGCTACAATCTTGAGCTAAACATGACATAATAGCATTAGGTGAACTTTCAAAGACAGCTAATGGGGATATTTGCTCAACTCCCATGTTAGCCAGGTGATCTGCCACTGTGTTAGCTTCGCGATAACAATGATCCAACGTCACCTTCCATTCTAGGTTGTTGGGAATGTCACACATGAGTGAAGTGTCCCACATCGGAAGTTTGAAAAGGGACCGTGATATGCAAGTCAAGTGGATTACTCCTCCTATTGCCAATTGGCTTTAGGATGGAATCTCACTTGGACTTGTTGCCATGATCCTTGGTTGAAATGAGCTCCCTCTTTGAATCTCCTCACAAGTGGTATCAGAGCCTTGGTTTAGAATGCCTTCAATCATGAGGGTTGAAATTCAGAAGTTTGATGGGGAGATTAGTTTTAATTTCTGGAAGGTGCAGATGAGAGCGGTTCTCATCCAGCATGGGTTGTGGAAGGTTCTTTCAGGACCTTACGCAAAACCCGGTACGATGATAGATGAACAATGGGTGGAGCAGCAAAGGAAGAAACGTGGTTCTTTGATGAACGACGAATGGGAGGAATTGAAGTTGAAGGCACTTTCTGCCATACAGTTATGCTCGGCACCACATATCTTACGAGAGTTGCTTGATAAGACAACTGCGGTGGGCCTTTGGATTCGGCTGGAGGAACTTTACATAACGAAGAGTCTTGCCAACAAGATCCGATTGAAGGAAAGGATATATACTTTCAGAATGGCAGAAGGTACTCATATTCAAAAACATCTAAATCATTTCAATTTGATTGTAGTTGGTTTTAGGATGGAACCTCACTTGGACTTGTTGTCATGATCCTTGGTTGAAATGAGCTCCCTCTTTGAATCTCCTCACAAGTGGTATCAGAGCCCTGGTTTAGGATGTCTTCAATCATGAGGGCTGATATTCAAAAGTTTGATGGAGAGATTAGTTTTAATCTCTGGAAGGTGCAGCTGAGAGTAGCTCTCATCCAGCATGGGTTGTGGAAGGTTCTTTTAGGACCTTACACGAAACCCAGTATGATGACAGACGAACAATAGGCGGAGCAGCAAAAGAAGAAGCGTGGTTCTTTGACGGACGATAAATGGGAGGAACTGGAGCTGAAGGCACTTTCTACTATACAGTTGTGCATGGCACCACAAGTCTTGCGAGAAGTGCTTGATAAGATAACTGCAGTGGGTCTTTGGGTTTGGCTAGAGGAACTCTACATGACGAAGAGTCTCGCCAACAAGATCTGATTGAAGGAAAGGTTATAAACTTTCAGAATGGTAGAAGGTACTCCTGTTTAAAAATATCTATATGATTTCAATTCGATTGTAGTTGACCTTGAAAGTTTAGATGTGAAAATTAAGGATGAGGATAAGGATATTTTGCTTATTGTGTGGTTACCCCTCCTTATAAATACTTTAAGGAGATTATGCTATATAGTAATTCTAATACTATATCATTTGAGGATGTTAAGTCAAATCAGTTGTCTAAGGAGAAGTTTGATCTCGACATTCATGCTGATTTTGCTGAGAGATTAGTAGTAAGGGGTAAAACAACTGAAAAGGGGAACGGTAATAGGAGTAAGAACTGTTCCAAACCTAGAAATCCTTACACTGGTAAGATTTGTAATTACTATGGTAAATTAGGTTATATTGTTGCTAACTGTTGGCAACTGCAAAATAAGAGAAATAAAGAAGAAGATAATTCTCATGAGCCTGCTGAAACTTCGTTTGCTGAATCTGATTCTGATGGTGAAGTTTTGTTTGCTACCTCTACTGAAAGGGAGAGCGATTTTGATTACACTCTTGATTCTAGGTGTACCTATCATATGTATCCTCATAAGAATTGGTTTTCAACATATGATCCAGTTGACTCAACTGTTGTTCACATGGGCAATAATGCCCAATGTAATATAACTGGAATTGGTACTGTTAAAATCAAGACCCATGATGGTGTTTTCAAGACTTTATCGAATGTTCGTCACGTTCCTGACTTGAAGAATAACCTCATCCCTTTAGACACCCTTGAATCCAAGGGATGCAAATATTCATCTGAAGGTGGAGTTCTGAAGGTTTCAAAGGGCAGTTGGATTCTGTTGAAGGGTTTGAGGTAAGGAAGCCTCTATATCTTGCAGGCATTTATTACGATAGATTATATAAAGAAAGGTTCATACAAGTCATCTCTAGAGCTAAGTTCAAGTATCACTTGAACTCAATCGGCGTTCAGATAGCTTAGATTGCCCTTCGGGGCTCTTCCCTGCGGGGCATCACCCTTCGGGGTGCAGTGACGGTGTTAGAGAATTGGTGATTAGAGATTTCGGTCCAACATGGAGATCGTTGGATTTCGTGGCCTAAAATCAAAGAAACGGCACGATGGGACCGTGCCAGGCGACATGGGCGTGTCAGGCCAAAGAAGCAACGGCGAAAGACAGGCACGGAGTTGGCATGGGTAGGGCACGACCGTGCCAGGTGGCACGGCCATGCCACCCAGCACGATCGTGCGGCCCAGGCAAGGGGTGACCGTGCCACCCACCACGGTCGTGCGGCATTCCCAGTTTGGGTGCTGGCTTCTTGGCGGCTAGGGTTTGTGTCTTGGTGTACAGTCTTCTTGGCAGCTAGGGTTCTCCTGTAGGAGTTAAACCCTGGACTTCTAGACTCCATATAAAGAGACCTTGCATAGGATCTAAAATAGTCCCATAACCAAGTAAACACAGAACGCATTGAGGGGTAGAGAGTGTTTTGAGAGAGATTACAACAGAGATTGTAATTTTGCTATTGGATTGAATTACTTGTTGTGATTGCGATCGCTTTGTACTCTTCCTGCTCATATAGTGAATTGTTTGCGCTCGTCACCATCTGTGGTTTTTCCTGTATTGAATTTCCATATAAATCTTCTGTGTTGTTGCTTTGTTCTTGTTATCGTTCTTTAAATTTTTGAATATCTGTTTCATCCTATCGCTTCCGCAACTAAAGTCGCTCAATTTTCCCTAACAAGTGGTATCAGAGCCGATGGTGGGTCCGGTTTAGCACTCTTGAATAGAGTGGATGGCATGGAGACTCGGTACAGAGTAATATGTAGACTTTGTGGACTAAAGTACGGGTGTGCTCTTGATGGTGGCTTGACACCTTAGTAAACACCTCTGATCAAGGGGAGCTTGTGCCTTGATGTGGTTCGGAAGAGATTCATGTGTAAGTGAGAGATTGTTGGGAATATCACACATAAGTGAAGTGTCCCACATTGGGAGTTTGAAAAGGAACCATGATATATAAGCCAAGTGGGCTACTCCTCCTATTGCCAATTGGTTTTAGGATGGAACCTCACTTAGACTTGTTGCCATTATCCTTGGTTGAAATGAGCTCCCTCTTTGAGTCTCCTCACAAGTGGTATCAGAGTTCTGGTTTAGGATGTCTTCAATCATGAGGGCTGATATTCAAAAGTTTGATGGGGAAATTAGTTTTAATCTCCGGAAGGTACAGCTGAGAGCGGTTCTCATCCAGCATGGGTTGTGGAAGGTTCTTTCAGGACCTTACACGAAACCCAGTATGATGACAGACGAATAATAGGTGGAGCAGCAAAAGAAGACGCGTGGTTCTTTGACGGACGATGAATGAGAGAAACTGGAGCTGAAGGCACATTCTGCCATATAGTTGTGCATGGCACCATAAGTCTTGCGAGAGGTGCTTGATAAGACAACTGCAGTGGGTCTTTAGGTTTAGCTAGAGGAACTCTACATGACGAAGAGTCTCGCCAACAAGATCTGATTGAAGGAAAGGTTATACATCTTCAGAATGGCAGAAGGTACTCGTGTTCAAAAACATCTAAATGATTTCAATTCGATTGTAGTTGACCTTGAAAGTTTAGATGTGAAAATTGAGGATGAGCATAAGGCTATTTTGCTTGTTGTGTCGTTACCCCTTCTTATAAACACTTTAAGGAGATTATGGTATATAGTAATTCTGAAACTATGTCGTTTGAGGATGTTAAGTCAAATCTGTTGTCTATGGAGAAGTTTAATCTCGACATTCATGTTGATTCTGCTAAGGGATTAGTAGTAAGGGGTAAAACAACTTAAAAGGGGAATGGTAATAGGAGTACGAACTGTTCTAAACCTAGAAATCCTCAAGCTGGTAAGATCTGTAATTACTATAGTCAATTGGGTTATATTGTTGCTAACTGTTGGCAACTGCAAAACAAGAGGAATAAAGAAGAAGATAATTCTCATGAGCCTGCTGAAACTTCGTTTACTGAATCTAATTTTGATGGTGACATTTTGTTTGCTACCTCTACTGAAAGGGGGAGCCATTCTGATTGGATTCTTGATTCTAGATGTACCTATCATATATATCTTTATAAGGATTGGTTTTCAACATATGATCCAGTTGACTCAACTGTTGTTCACATGGACAATAATGCCTAATGTAATGTAGCTGGAATCGATACTGTTAAAATCAAGACCCATGATGGCGCTGTCAGGACGTTTCTGACATGAAGTATAACCTCATCTCTTTAGGCACCCTTGAATCCAAGGGATGCAAATATTCATCTGAAGGTGAAGTTCTGAAGGTGAAGAAGGGCAGTCAGATTCTGTTGAAGGGTTTGAGGCAAGGAAGCCTCTATGTCTTGCAAGCATCTACTACGATAGATTATATAAAGAAAGGTTCATACAAGTCGTCTCTAGAGCTAAGTTCAAGTATCACTTGAACTCAACCGGCGTTCGAATCGCTTAGATTGCCCTTCAGGGCTCTGCCCTATGGGGCATCACCCTTCGTGGTGCAGTGACGGTGTTAGAGAATTGGTGATTGGAGATTTCGGTCCAACGTAAAGATTGTTGGATTTCGTGGCCTAAAATCAAAAAAAGGGCATGGTGGGACCGTTCCAGGCAACATGGGCGTGTCGGGATGAAGAAGCAACGGTGAAAGACAAGCACGGAGTTGGCATGAGCAGGGCACGACTGTGCCAGGTGGCACAGCCATGCCACTCAACACGGTCGTGCGGTGTTCCCAGTTCGGGTACGGGCTTCTTGGTGGCTAGGGTTTGCGTCTTGACGTACAGTCTTCTTGGCGGTTAGGGTTTTTCTCTAGGAGTTAAACCCTGGACTTCTAGGCTCTATATCAAGAGACCTTGCCTAGGATCTAAAATAGTCCCATAACTAAGTAAACACAAAACACATTGAGAGGTAGAGAGTGTTTTAAGAGAGATTACAAGAGAGATTATAATTCTGCTATTAGATCGAATTACTTGTTGTGATTGCGATCACTTTGTATTCTCTCTGTTCATATAGTGACTTGTTTGTGCTAGTTGCCGTCTGTGGTTTTTCCCGCATTGGATTTCCTCATAAATCTTGTGTGTTATTGCTTTGTTCTTGTTATCGTTCTTTAAATTTCTGAATATCTATTTCATCCTATCGCTTCTGCAACTAAATTCGGTCAATTTTCCCTAGCATGGGTTAAGAAGGAGGGCGTGACATCTTTCCATACGTAGAAGTAAGGTTGGGAAGTCGAAACTTAGTCTTTCACCTTTTGGGACACCATCAATGAATCCATGTGTATCATAAGTCTTATAGCACTACAATCCCTAGCTAGTCGTAGGCCTTGTAACAATGCTTTCAGTTCTGCTTTTACTGAAGAACAGTAGCCAAAGTTAGCCACAAAACTCTTGATCCATTCTCCACGGTGCCCTCTCAATACCCCACTGCCTCCAGCCACTCCCGGGTTCCCTTTAGCCGCCCCGTCAATGTTCAGCTTGTAACAACCTGGTGGTGGGGACAGCCATCTAATGAAATGCTCAGTTCTAACTATTAGGGAATTGCACCCCACTGAGTTTATGGCCTGTAGAATGTTCTTCCCTTTTCCTGGATAAACCTGCATGGATTGTGTGGTATGAAGTTGGGTTCTTCAAATATACACTTATTTCTCCACTTCTAAATCCACCACAATGTCATTGCAAAGTAGGTAGGCCATTCTTTGTTCTTCTTCTCCGATTGTGCTAGGTTTGAGGCAAGCCAACTTCTCAAAGTCCCTGTAAAGAAGTTGTTATGTTCATGGTGTGGAATCATGGAGTCCCAGACTGTCCTTGGCAGTCTACAATCTTTGAGCAGGTGCAAAGTTGTTTCTTCAGCTGAGTCACATATGTTACAACTCGAGTTTGAAACCAAGCCACAAGCATATTGATTGAGGTTTGTCATGATCCTTCCATGTGCAGCAAGCCATAAGAAGAAATTTATTCTCTGTAGTATTTTGCAACGCCAAATAATGTCCCAGAAGGGATCTCTAGCTCTATGGTCTTCACTCTGGATGAGAGCTAATGCCGACTTCAACAAAAAACCCCATGGCTTGAACTGTTCCAAACCAACTGGTCTTCACTTTTATCCCTTGGTTGGATTTCATTAGAAGCTATGATACCAAGGATGTCATCGGATAAAAGATTTGCAAATAGGTCCCATTTCCAGCCCGTGGTTACGTCCTATAGTTCTGCTACTGTGGCATCTTCAAGTTGAGGGGGAATAGGGCCAATGGCTACACTGCAAAGAGGTTTCGCAATGGCCCAATTATGGTACCAAAATAGGGTACGTTTGCCATTACCTATCTCTGCTCTTATACCTTCTTGGATGTATTTTGCATTCTCAGTGATCCTTTTCCACACATTTGACGCATTGGGTTTAGCCACGAACATGTCGATGTCACAACGTCCATCGCAATACTTTGCTCTGACAACTTGGGACCAAAGCTTATCTCTTTCTATTAGCACTCTCCAACCGAGTTTGACAAGAAGATGAGCTTGTTTGCCTCATAGCCTTGAGTCCTACCCCTCGCATCGCTTTGAGCCTTAGGAGCTGTGTCCACGAAACGTGGTGTATTTTTCTGTGTGTTTCATCACCTCCCCAGAGAAATCTTCGGACCTTCCTATCCACTTCATCACATAAAGATCGAGGGAGCTTTGCAATTTGCATAAGTAGGTGTCAATGAAATTGTTGCTTGGATTAATGTGTTACAGCCAGCTGTAGAAAGCAGCCTTCCCCTCCATCCAAGTAGTCTTCGATCCACTCTTTCAGTGACATGATGAAATGTCTGCCTCGTAACTCTACCCTTAATGGTTGGCATCTCCAGATATCGTCCCAAGTCCTTGGTCGTGGGAATCCGCAATTCAACACTTATAATTTCAGCAGTTTCACTGCTTGTATTGTTAGAGAATAGCACCATTGATTTCTGGAAGCTAACTCTTTCTCCTGATGCTTCACAAAATGAATCCAGATAGTTTTTTATCATCTTGGCGTGTTCTAGACTAGCTTAGCCAAATGAGACGAGGTCATCGGTAAAAAATTTGTTCAGGGTGGTCTACCCCTGCTAGCAAAGGCCGGTTTCCACTCACCATGCTTTTTTTTCTCTTCTATCAAGTGGTTGCGTCTCTCCATGCACAAGACAAATATATATGGTGATAACGAATCACCTTGTCGTAGTCCTCGGGTAGGTGAGAAGTCCAGAGTCTTCTCTCCATTCCAAAGAATGTTGAACGACGTGGAGTTGATACATAGCAGTATAATTTCAACTATCATTTGTAGCAGCCGCAGTTCTTGAAGAGTCTCTTTAATAAACGCCTATCTCAAGCGGTCATAGGCCTTCTCTAGGTCTACTTGATCACCATGTAGCCCATTTTCCCACTTTTCTGCCTTATGGTATGTAGCATCCCTTGAACAACAATACTATTGTCAGATATTTGTCGTCCAGGGACAAAACTTGCTTGCGTATGAGACACCACTTTGTTAAGAATGGGTTTAAAACGGTTTACGATGGCTTTAGAGATAGCTTTATAAGCCACACTACATAGACCAGTGGGTCTTAATTACGAAACAGATTAAGGGTTCTCCACTTTTGGAATTAATACGATGAAGGTATCATTTAGTCCATTCGGGATGCCTTTACCATGCATGACATCTAACGCAGTTTGAATTAGTTTAGGACCAACGAGCTCCCAATACTTTTGGTGAAAGAGGGCTTGAAACCCATCCAGGCTAGCAGCTTTAAAAGGACCCATTTCAAAGATGGTCTTTTTTATATCACTTCCAGTGAAGGGTCTTGAAAGATCAGCCATTGCCTCAACTTAGCATGGGAAAACAGTTGTGAGGCAGTAAATAAGGAGTATATGGGGTACCTTCATTTGAATATAGATTTATCAAAAAATTTCGAACCATGTCTTTGATGCTCTCATTGTCCGTAAGCCGATTGCCCATAGGTTCTTGAAGCATTTCAATCCGATTCCTACGCCGCCTTCTAACAATGGTGCTAGCATGATAATAGCGGGTGTTTCGATCTCCGTCGCGTATCTCGTCCATTCATGATTTTTGAAACCACATTATCTCAATTTGCTTGAGGGCTTCATCCAATTCCCGTCTTAAGGTAGCTTTTAGCCTTCTTAGAAAACGATTCGGGCCCGTTGCTAAAGCATGTTAGATACCCTCTATCATAGCCCATAGTGCTTTCCTCCTATGGAACAAATTGCCAAATACTCTTTTCTTCCAGTCATCAAATGATTTGGCTAGGTGTTGAGGGCCAAGAGTGAGATCAGGTTGCCAATTAGTGGTGATGCAATCTTCAAACTGGGGGTGTGATAGCCATGCAGCTTGGAATCAAAATGGCTGACGAGCACTATGTACAGCTGTGAATCCGTTTGGAGCTATCAATATTAAGCAATGGACTGATTGATTCTGTAGCAGGTGACGTACGCTAGCCTCTTCAAAGTGAATTCTCCATTGTAGGTTGCAAACTCCCCTATCCAATCTTGCATATTTTCGATTCTTTGGCTTGATACCTCTACACCAAGTAAACTCTATTCCAGAAAAACCAAGGTCGATGAGACCATTATTGTTTATCCAATTATCGAATTTGGTGCATCTTCATTACAGATTATCACTGTAATTTTTCGATCTAACATCGACCTTGTTTCATTGAAATCACTCGCTAGAAGCCAAGGTTGATTATTACGGGATGCAAACACACTGATCTCTTCAAAAAATTCATCTCGAGACTGCTCATTAGGACTGGCATAAACTGCTGTGCATAGCCAGTCCCCTTTATCTTTCATGGAGACGATGAATGCCGTAAATTTTGGTTTTGATTCTTTGATTTGTAGTGAGACATCATGAGAATGCCAAAACACCCAGATTCCGCCACTGAATCCGATAGGATCAATCCTATGTTGGCCATCAAAGCTAATTTTGGGGTAAAATTCATCGGCGATGTTACCACTTACTTTGGTCTCCATCAGGACTAATATTTTTGGGGCATATCTTCTTAGAAGTTCCTTGAGTGTATGCAAGAATCCTCTACTAGCAACACCTTGAACATTCCAAACTAAAATAGGATAAGCTGTTTGATGATTATTCACAAGGAAAAAGCTATATTTGTTTTTTAGGTGAGAACGCTCTATTGCCATGGGATTTCCCTCTCTTGTTCCATGGTGGTCTTACACCCCCACTTGCACTTGTGTGTCTTCAGCTGCCATCAAAGTAGTTGGGTGATCCCTAGCTCCCAAAGCACCACTACCAGCATTTCCTATACCAGTCAGGCTGGGTCCCTGAGGCTTTTGGTGCTGATTTTTGTTACCGTTAGGAGGATCTCCTGAATGGAGAGGGGATGGTGTTATTGAGAATCCACTATTTTGCCTCAGAGTGAGGTTGGACGTAGACCCTCTGTTATGGTGAATTGTCAAGTGGGCCTGAGCTAGACGCACGGCAGGGGATATGCGAATCCCAACATTTTCTTTATGAGCTGGGCATGGATTTGCATGAGTATTAGCTTGACTCGTAGCACCATGTGGCAAAGCAATACGTGGGCTTACGTTTACGTTATGTGGGCTTAAAGGAATCCTTGGGCCTTGACTTCTTATGGCTTGACTTTGTGGTTGGGCATTGTTGTCCATGCTCCGTGAATTAGCTAGCTGGGTAGTAGTACATTCGAAAATAGCTTCTGATACATCACCACTAAGGCCAGCAACATTCACTCCCATGCTATTTCCCAAAATGGGATTTTCCTCATTATTTTCCAACTCAACATCCATAACAGTTGCTTTGTCATTGCCTTGTAAATCACTTGGACTTACTATATTATTTGGGAAGATATTATCCTCGAAGTTCTCGTCTTGATTCTCGCCTAGATTTTCGCTACCAATGCCTTCCACAGTCAAAATTCCAAATCTGGATCCCTTCTCATTAGGAAGGCGGTTTCTAATAGGAATATTCCTATTATGTCTTTAATTGATTTCTGAAAAATTATTTAGTTGCCCTTCAGCTTGGTTTTGGGCGTTTGAGGTCCGGTTGGTTCGACCTGTCTCTAGATTTGGCTGGCTCTGTTTCTTCCTCACCGGTTTCTTAACGAGCATCCATGATCCATATTCTTCCATGTGTTTCGGCCTGACGTCAGGGATAGCAATGGTGGGATCGTGATATCCCCCACCTTGTTGGATAGTTCTGTCAACCTCCTCAGCTTGACGGAGCAGGTAGTGATCTTCCTTGTGGTCGATCTTCCCGCATTTGAAATAGATGAGCCTTCACCCCTTATATTGTATGTGCCATACTGTTGAGTTCGTGAGTATACAACCACAAGAGGGGGGTGAATTGTGGTGTCTGATTTTCGCGTTGTAAATAACAAACACCCTCACAGAGGTTGTTCTCAAATGACAAACACCCTGATAGCTTGTTTGCACGGGGTGTTCTCAAATATTGCAGATGCGAAAATCACCAAGATAAATGCGAAAAATAAAGCACACACAATTTTTACGTGGAAAACACCTCTAGCCCAACTGAGGTGTGAAAAACTACGACCTACCTCGTGTAGGATTTAACCACTTTCACTAACGGGCTTCACACGTTACAAATGTAACACACCTTGTTACAACTTGCAACCACGTAACCTTCTTCCCAAAGACAGGTTACACCACGTCCAACCTTCGCAAGATTAGACACGTCCAAGTCCACACGACTAGGACACACTCACTCACTTTTTTGATCCAAGATCAGGGTTACAAACACTTTACAGGGGGTGCTTCTCACTAAGTAGATGTAAGGTACAATGAAGATCCTATTATGCCAATGGTTTGAAAACTCAAATCAAACACAGCTTGTCACGGTTTTGCTTTTCAGAATGAAGCTCAAGAATTTTAATGTGAAAACCGTGTTTCTTGATTTTTGCAGATTTTTCAGAAAGCTGTGTTGCTTCTCTTTTTCAGTCTAAGTTTTCTCTATCTGCTTCTTGGCCTCTCTATGGGAGAGAAAAGTTGCGGTTTTTAAACACAAGGTCCAACGGTCAAAAACCAAAGAATCAGCTAAGTATGGAAAATGATTTGCAAACAAAATATATTCTCCAACGGCTAATGATGAATTTATCCCAAAATATAAGGGATTTTGTTATCTTAAAAGATAACCCTTATCTTCCCATAGCCGTGAAGAGGTTTAAAGAGATTTTCAGCTTTTACCAAATCCGAAAATATAGTCATAGGAATCTTTTGATTTGGCAAATCTCCCAAACCTATTTTCGCAAATCTCCATAATATTTTCAAGAACTATCCTCTCCAGAAAAATAGCAATTTTGAAATTCAAAGAAAGTATTCTGGAGATCTTGGCCAACCAAAATGAATTTTCAAAAATAATCGGGTATGGCCACTGCAGTTCAGAAACACCCTAGGCACCCTGTTTGCAGGGTTGTTCGCAACTGGTGTTCTGAAGTACTTTAGCGCAAATACCGATTCAAGAGGTGTTTAAAATAATGTTTTCAATATTGGCATATTAACAAGAGTCTAATTAAATAAAACCTATATACCCAAGACTTCTTGTTTTGAACCAGTCATCTTGTCCGAGATTTGTAGAGCTGCTGTGAACACCAAGGCCACCTTGTTTGCTGGGGTTGTTCTTTGCATTGCTAGAGTTCAGGAACACGCTTTACAATCAACTGTCGAGATGGTGTTCTTGACTTAATATGGAATCACCAAGTAAAACCTGTCTAGAAGACTTGTTCTCACATGTAGCAAACCAGTTAATACAATAAAGATCACAAACACCAGTTAGGCCTGTTTGGAGATCGTGTTCGGAGTAACATTACTTGGACAAATTTTTACACTTGGATTTGTTATCATCAAAACTAAATATAATCAACAAATTCCCCCTTTTTGATGATGACAAACCAGGTGACCATATTGACAAAATTTAAACGCGCTTAACAACGCTTAATGCTGATAGGGATCTGCTGATAGGGATCCTCTAGGTGCTAGGTCATATCTGGGATCCTCTAGGTGCTAGGTCATATCTGTCCATAAGCTAGGTCATATCTGGGATCCTCTAGGTGCTAGGTCATATCTGTCCATATGGTCTTATTCCCCCTTTTGGCATCATTAAAAAGCATAAGCAACCGGAGTAATGCAAGAAAAGCAATATAGAGCATAAGGTGCAAGTAGTATTAAAAACATTACAATGCCAAAAAAACTGAGATGAGAGGAAACAAGAGAACAGCCTAGAGAATCAGGGAGCAGGGGGTGGTTTCGTTTGTAGAGGAGGGATGCTAGGGGCAAGAGTGGAGAGAAGTGCAAGCAAATCTTCATGGTGTTTGGCCGAGAGAGCTCGTTCCTCAGCAAGAGCAGCCTTGACAGCTGAGAGCTCATCCTTGAGGCGAGCATTGTCCTCAAGAACAGCCTCAACCTTGACGGAAGGTTGCCCAGAAACAGGTGGTCGAGGTGGTCGACGACCCTGTTTGGAGACTGACCCTTCGCCAACCTCATAGCCACACCCTAGCAGAGTGTCAATCCCAATCTCATCAATGATTTGGGCCGCCACTCTTCGTGTGAGCACTATCCCAAAATGCTCAAGCACCCTTGTCAACAGAAACCCATAGCCAAGATCATGTGCCCGGGTGGTGTTCGCAATTCGCTCTATGTGGCGAATCATGATTGCAGGGAGGTTTACTGGTTCCTCCCGATCCAGTAGGTCCACCAGACATTGATCGAAGGCATCTGCTGAGTTTCGCCCTTGACCTCGCGGTATTATGTTCTTGATGGTGAACATAAACAGTAGTTGGTGCAGGGAGGTCATTTCACCCTTCTTAACCGAGAGGGGTGTTCTCAGGCCCTGTTTTTGACTAAGGCGTTTAGACACCTCTAAGAGCCTGGCTGTTTCCAGGGCAGTTTTGTCTTCCCTCACATACACAGCAAATCCACGAGAATAGATGCCTAGAATGTCACCAAGGGTGGCTGCATCATAGGAGAAATGGCACTCATTGACAGCACTTGTCACCACCCCATTTGTGACAGAGCAATTGACATAGAACTCAGCCAACTCAGGCACAGAACACCCTTGCTGGGTATTTGCAAACAACTCAAGCCAGCCTTGGGCTCGAAGCTTGTTCAAGAACACCCCCAGACCCTGTTCCTCGAAAAAGCTTACATTCACTACCTTCCCCCTGACGACATTGCGCTTCAGCAACTGCGCATGTTTGTCAGACATAGGAGAGGGAGTGAACTGCTTTGGGCGTTTAAGGACAGGAACAGAGGTGGTAGTTTCTGGTAGGGGGGCTGTTCTGGGCTTTCGCTTGAGGGGTGTTTTGGCAGGAGAGGGCTTCACAGCAGGTTTATTGGTTGGTTTTGGAGGAGATTGTTCTTCAGAGGACTCGGAAAACACCGGTGTCCCCTGTTTGAAGGTGGTGTTCTCAGAGTCAGAACTCGAGAACCCTTCAGAAGAAGAAGAAATCTCCTCGATGATAGGAGCAGAGGGTTTGGAGGGACGATGAGTGGATTGAAACGCTAGCCTTGCAGATTTTCGAGAGGGCTTAGAGGATTGAGGAGAAGAGGGAGTTTGAGAGGGTTGAGACCTTGGTTGTGGCCTTGTTCTTGGCGTTCTGCTACGCCTAGCCATGATTTTCACCCTCTTCCTTTTCTCTCCAGTTTGAAAGTCTGGAGTGGAGATTTCAGCCTCAGGGAGAGAATTCTTCTCTAGACTCTTCTCTGACGACTCATTCGACTTCCCTTGGAAGTCGACATGCAGATCCTCCACAAACACACCTTCGACAGAGGCAGCCCCTGTTTCTGTCGCGGTGTCAGAGAACAACCCAGAAGAACAGGGCTCAAAATTAAACCCTTCAGGGGTTTCCAAGAATTGTTCTTGAGACCCCGACTTTGTTCCCTCTGACTCAACTAAAATGGGACAAGCAATTACCCCTACGAGGAACACCAATTCCCTTCCACATTCAAAGGGAATATCATCCATCCCCATTCCCACTGATTTTAGGGACAAGCGATTCAGGAACTTGAAAGGCTTGTAAAGAATTGGGCGAGGGGGAGCAGGGATTGAGGCTGCAAGAACGAGGGCTTTTGATTGAGAAGAGTTGTTGGAAGCCATTGTTGCTAGAAGAGAGAGATTAGGGTTTAAGGTATTTGCAGGATGTTCGGTTTTTGCTTGAGGGCGAGATGAACGATAGTACTGAGAGCAGGGCATATAAAGAGAGAGAGAGAGAGAGAGAGCAGCCGAATCTTTGAGAAGATTTCTTGATTTGCAACGGGTAGGAGCATTAACATCTTGTGCCTTGGGAAGGAAAGAAAACACACCGAGCAACCAAGGGGCGTACCTGTTCTCTGTATTATGCCTGTTCTTTGCCGTCTGATCTGATTCGACTGAATGGCATTAAGACGGCTCCAGTACATCCCCTTATGCTGTACTAAGTAGATAAGAGACAAAAAAATGCACGCAATTCGGGTGTATGCAATCACATCCGTTATTAATAAAATTTGCAAACAAGGGGAGAGAATAGGGTGCAAAGGTTGATCTTACCAAACCCAGTTCATGTTCTGGAAACAGATATCTCAGGGTGTTCTCACCAACCCTAGTTCCAGTCTATTTCTTTCAAAATGATCTCTAGCGAGTGCCTTAGTGAATATATTAGCAATTTGATTTTCCGTTGAGCAAAAATTCATAGAGATTAAACCCTTTTCAACATTATCTCTCAAGAAATGATGTCGAATGTCAATATGCTTTGTTCTTTTATGTTGACATGGATTTTTGGCAATGTTAATTGCACTTGTGTTATCACAAAAAATAGGAATGCATCCAATGTCAACACAAAAGTCCTTAAGTTGTTGCCTTATCCATAACAGTTGAGCACAACATGAAGCTGCTGCAACATATTCAGCTTCTGCTGTGGACATGGCAACTGAATGTTGCTTCTTGGTAGCCCAAGATACCAAACAAGGTCCAAGAAAGTGAGCCATACCTGAGGTACTCTTTCTATCAACTAGGAATCCAGCATAGTCAGCGTCAGCATATCCAACAAGATCAAAATTGCAACCTTTAGGATACCATAAAGCTAAATTGGGTGTATGTTTCAAATACCTTAGTATCCGTTTAACAGCCTTAAGATGAGTTTCCTTAGTGTTAGACTGAAAATAGGTACATAAACCAACACTAAAAACAATATCAGGTCTACTAGCGGTTAGGTATAAGAGTGACCCAATCATACCCCTATAGAGTTTCTCCTCAACTGAGGGACTCCCATCATCCATAACCAACTTGGTTGAAGGAGAAATAGGAGTGTCTATGGGTTTGGCTGACTCCATCCCAAAACGCTTAAGTAACTCCTTGATATACTTTTGCTGATGGATCATGGTGCCGTTTGGAGTTTGCTTGATTTGTAAGCCTAAGAAAAAATTAAGCTCACCCATCATGCTCATCTCAAACTCACTCCTCATCATATTTGAAAATTCATTGCATAAATCATGATGAGTTGCACCAAATATAATGTCATCAACATATATTTGGACAATCAAAAAATGTTCCCCCTTAGATTTTAGAAACAAGGTATTGTCTACCTTGCCTCTTCTAAAATCATTTTCAAGTAAAAAACTTGACAACCGTTCATACCAAGCTCTTGGAGCTTGTTTTAAACCATAAAGTGCCTTGTCAAGTTTAAAAACATGATTTGGAAAATCACCATTTTCAAAACCAGGGGGTTGTTTGACATACACCTCTTCTTTAAGGTATCCGTTTAGGAATGCACTTTTAACATCCATTTGATATAGCTTGATTTCCATATGAGCTGCAAAGGCTATTAAGATTCGAATAGCCTCAATTCTAGCAAATGGTGCAAAGGTTTCTTCATAGTCGATCCCTTCTTCTTGATTGTATCCTTGTACAACCAGCCGTGCCTTGTTCCTAGTGACTGTTCCTGACTCATCCAGTTTGTTTCGGAACACCCACTTGGTTCCAATGATTGTTCTCTCTGCAGGTTTAGGTACAAGGTGCCATACTTTGTTTCTCTCAAATTGATGAAGCTCTTCTTGCATAGCCGTGATCCAATATGAATCTGCAAGAGCTTCATTCACACTTTTTGGCTCAATGTTAGAAAGAAAAGTATAGAAAGCACAAAAATTCTTTAGTTTAGATCTAGTTTGCACTCCAATATTTATATCTGACAAGATTTGATCAAGAGGGTGCGAACTATGGTGCTTCCATGGTCGTGGAGTAAGAGGATCCACAGACCCATGCTCTACTCTAGTCGTAACATAATGCTTACGATCATCTCCCGAGCCTGTTTCTGCACATGTTTGTAAGTCTATTCTTGAAGAACACGGTTCCGAACAGGGTTCAGCGGTGTTTTCCCCTGTTTGGTGTTCACCTTGCCTGCTGTTCTGAGGAACACCTTCAGGAGTTGTTTTCTCCATGGTGTTCTTACCTCGTTTATCTTGGAGCAACACTTCTTTTCGAACAAGACCTAATTCAAGTTCATCTTCCTGTGCATCATTCTCACTCAACACGTTAGATTCATTAAAAAGCACATGCACACTTTCCTCAACACACAAGGTTCTTTTGTTAAAGACTTTGTATGCCTTGCTGTGAGAAGAATAGCCAAGGAATATTGCCTCATCACTCCTAGGGTCAAATTTTTCTAAGGCATCCTTCCCATTATTATGCACAAAACACCTACAACCAAATGTCCTTAGGTGCGTAATATTGGGTTTTCTTCCCTTGAAAAGTTCATAAGGAGTTTTACTCAAAATAGGTCTGATCATGCATCTATTTATAATGTAACGTGAGGTGTTCAATGCTTCTACCTAGAAATACCTAGGAAGACCACTAGCTATAAGCATTGTTCTGGTCATGTCTTCCAGGGTTCGATTTTTGCGTTCAACCACCCCATTTTGTTGGGGTGTTCTTGGGGCTGAGAAGTTATGATCAACCCCATGTTCATTACAATAGTTAATAAAACTTGCATTTTTAAACTCAGTTCCATGATCAGATCTCAAGCTAATTAAAGAGTGTCCTACTCTCTTTTCAACCTTTTTGAGAAAGGCAATAAAATTCTCAAAGGTTTCATCTTTGGATGCCAAAAACAAGGTCCAAGTAAATCGAGAGTAATCATCCACTACAACAAGCACATACTTTTTCCCACCTCTACTGGTTACCCTCATGGGACCACACAAATCAATGTGTAATAATTCTAGAGGTCGAGTAGTGCTTACACATTTTTTCGATTTAAAAGAAGATCTGACTTGTTTGCCTTTTGCACAAGCTTCACATACCTTGTCATCATTAAATTTGATGGAAGGTAGTCCAATAACTAGGTCTTTTGAAACAAGTTTGTTTAACAAGGATAAGCTTGCATGACCTAGTCTCTTGTGCCATAGCATTATATCATCATTTAATGCATTTAAACAAGTCAGATTATTTTGGGGAAGAGTGGAAATACAAACTTTATAAACATTTTGACATCGCTTCCCCCTCAACACAACATCTCCTGTGTCGTCATTCACAACCAAGCAATGTGTTTTTGAAAACAGTACTAGGTTGTTCTTGTCACACAGTTGGGACACACTTAGCAAATTGTGCTTTAACCCATCAACTAAGTGCACATTATCAATTGAGTGGGAGAGAGTTTTACCAATATTACCTATACCGACAATTGTCCCAGACTTGCCGTTTCCAAATGCTACACTCCCACCATTCAGAGCTGTAAGTGAGAGAAAGTTTGATCTTTCACCAGTCATGTGCCGTGAACACCCACTATCAACAAACCACAACTGCCTGTTTCCAAGGGTGTTAGTGGGGTTGTTCGTAAGGTTGTTCTCTCTCACTTCAGCCTGCAAAACAAATCACGGGTTAGTTTTGGGAACCCAGATCCACTTGGGTCCCATTCTTTTAGACATGTAAAGCTCATCTTTTCTAATCCAGATTTGTTTCACATACCTTTCATTCTTTTCATTGGCATGTTTTCTTAAAGGGCAAGTGTATCTATAATGACCCGTTTTGCCACAATGAAAGCAAACAATGTTTTCAGGTAATCCCACATACTTTCTGTGAATTGGGTAGACTGTTCGTTTAGGCTTATACCCAAGTCCCTTTTTGTTTCGACTGTGGTGAGTGTTTAACCAATCAAGGGCTTGTGAGGACTCGTTCCAGCGCTTGGTTGTGGTAAGCTCGTTTTCCAGTTTTTCTATATCAGCATGCAAACCTTTGTTCTCCCTGAGCAAGGACTCAACCATTCCTTCTACCTCAAAGAGTTTTTCCTCCATTCGAGAATAATCTCCTTCTTTTATAAAGAGGTTTTCTTTGAGCAAGTTAATATTCTCATGTAAACCGAGGTTTTCATTTTTAAGAATTTCATTTTCAAGTTCTAGGTCACGAACTTCTCTTTTTAGATCAGCACAAGTGTCTATCAAATTATATAGAAGTTCTTCTAAAGTAGCTTTGTTAAGACCATGTACCTTGCTCTTGAGATCTGAGAGGCTGATTATTGATTCATCATCTGAATCTGAATCACTTTGTGCCATAAGTGCTACGACCCCTTCTTCAGCTTCAGATTCTCCTTCATCCTCAGAGGAATCTCCCCAAGCAGTCAGCATAGCTTTCGAGAATCGCTTGCCCAGATTGTTTACAGGGTGTTTTCGAACCTGTTTTCGAGGGTGTTCGGGCGTCTGATCTTCTCGAAGCAGAGGGCAATTTTTGACTAAGTGATCTGGTTTGCCGCACTTGAAATACCCTGTGAGCTGTTCTTTGGAGGTGTTTCTGGACTTGCTGAAGTCTTTTCTTTTGTTGTTTTCCTTGACCTTTTTGAAGAATTTCTTGAATTTTCTGGACATTAGGGCCATTTCTTCATCTTCAAGGTCAGAGTCAGTGTCCTCATGTGCTTTCAAGGCAAGCCCACGATCCTTCTTTTGCTCCTCTCTTTGCTGTGAGTTCTTTCGGAGTTCATAGGTCTGGAGATTACCAATCAACTCGTCGAGGGTGATCTTGTTCATGTCTTTAGCCTCTTGGATGGCTGTTACTTTGGCCTCCCACGTGCGAGGTAAAATTCTGAGGATTTTCCTCACCAACTCTTCAGTGGTGAAAGATCTTCCCAGGGATTTTAACTCGTTCGTGATGTGGGTGAACCGTGTATACATGTCCATCACAGTTTCATGATCACCCATATCAAACAACTCATATTGTCGCATAAGTAGCTCAATTCTAGATTGTTTAACTTGACTCGTACCTTCATGAGCAACTTGCAGAGCATTCCAGATAGCTTGGGCTGATTCACACTCAGAGATGCGAGTGTATTCATCGGGTCCTAGGCCAAAATATAGAAGCTTTTTGGCCTTGGCATTTTTCTCCATTTTCTTGTAGTCCTCGGCATCAAACTCTATGGATTCCTTGGGAACCTTCTTACCATCTTCAAGTACCTTGGTGGGAACAAGGGGCTCGTTCTTGATGAGCATCCATAATTCATAATCTTCTGCCTGAATATAGTTCTCCATCCTATTCTTCCACCAACTATAATGTTGGCCGTTGAAATAGGGTGGACGAGTAATGGATTGCCCTTCAAGAATTCCTTGTGGGGTACTCATCTTCAGAATCTCTCAAGGTGTTAACCTTTTGTAAGAGAACCTGCTCTGATACCACTTGTTGAGTTCGTGAGTATACAACCACAAGAGGGGGGTGAATTGTGGTGTCTGATTTTCGCGTTGTAAATAACAAACACCCTCACAGAGGTTGTTCTCAAATGACAAACACCCTGATAGCTTGTTTGCACGGGGTGTTCTCAAATATTGCAGATGCGAAAATCACCAAGATAAATGCGGAAAATAAAGCACACACAATTTTTACGTGGAAAACACCTCTAGCCCAACTGAGGTGTGAAAAACCACGACCTACCTCGTGTAGGATTTAACCACTTTCACTAACGGGCTTCACACGTTACAAATGTAACACACCTTGTTACAACTTGCAACCACGTAACCTTCTTCCCAAAGACAGGTTACACCACGTCCAACCTTCGCAAGATTAGACACGTCCAAGTCCACACGACTAGGACACACTCACTCACTTTTCTGATCCAAGATCAGGGTTACAAACACCTTACAGGGGGTGCTTCTCACTAAGCAGATGTAAGGTACAATGAAGATCCTATTATGCCAATGGTTTGAAAACTCAAATCAAACACAGCTTGTCACGGTTTTGCTTTTCAGAATGAAGCTCAAGAATTTTAATGTGAAAACCGTGTTTCCTAATTTTTCCAGATTTTTCAGAAAGCTGTGTTGCTTCTCTTTTTCAGTCTAAGTTTTTTCTATCTGCTTCTTGGCCTCTCTATGGGAGAGAAAAGCTGCAGTTTTTAAACACAAGGTCCAACGATCAAAAACCAAAGAATCAGCTAAGTATGGAAAATGATTTGCAAACAAAATATATTCTCCAACGGCTAATGATGAATTTATCCCAAAATATAAGGGATTTTGTTATCTTAAAAGATAACCCTTATCTTCCCATAGCCGTGAAGAGGTTTAAAGAGATTTTCAGCTTTTACCAAATCCGAAAATATAGTCATAGGAATCTTTTGATTTGGCAAATCTCCCAAATCTATTTTCGCAAATCTCCATAATATTTTCAAGAACTATCCTCTCCAGAAAAATAGAAATTTTGAAATTCAAAGAAAGTATTCTGGAGATCTTGGCCAACCAAATTGAATTTTCAAAAATAATCGGGTATGGCCACTGCAGTTTAGAAACACCCTAGGCACCCTGTTTGCAGGGTTGTTCGCAACTGGTGTTCTGAAGTACTTTAGCGCAAATACCGATTCAAGAGGTGTTTAAAATGATGTTTTCAATATTGGCATATTAACAAGAGTCTAATTAAATAAAACCTATATACCCAAGACTTCTTGTTTTGAACCAGTCATCTTGTCCGAGATTTGTAGAGCTGCTGTGAACACCAAGGCCACCTTGTTTGCTTGGCTGGGGTTGTTCTTTGCATTGCTAGAGTTCAGGAACACGCTTTACAATCAACTGTCGAGATGGTGTTCTTGACTTAATATGGAATCACCAAGTAAAACCTGTCTAGAAGACTTGTTCTCACATGTAGCAAACCAGTTAATACAATAAAGATCACAAACACCAGTTAGGCCTTCGGAGCAACATTACTTGGACAAATTTTTACACTTGGATTTGTTATCATCAAAACTAAATATAATCAACACATACTCGACCATTTAGCCGAAATTTGGACAATAGTGGCTTAGATAGGTCAACCTCTACACTCATACGGGTGAACTTGCCCCTCTCAACATCGGCTGTAGTATCATCAACTTTAAGGACCTTGCCAACCTTTGCACTAATCAAATAGAGGAAGTCTTCATTGAAGTATTCCACACGTAGATGAGGGATCCTTATCCAAACAGTAAGATGCCGAATAGGTTCTTCGTTTGGAATGAAGTTAGGAACCCACTTGCGAATGGTAAGGTAGTGGTCCCTCACCAACCATGGGCCTTGGGTTAACACATAATCATAGTCCTCTTTATTAGCGAATCTGGCGATGTAGTAGTCATATCCTAGATCAATAAGTGCAAAATCACCTTTTGATGACCATTTGGATACCAGTGCTCATTTCAATTGGATAAAACCCACCCCCTTTCCAAATAGCTTAACTATAAGGGACTTTCGCCATAGCCTTCTGAGGTTAGTCTTCTGTTGTTTGGGTAAGCAAATTTTTGGACACCTTGGATCTTCATTCCGTTCCGGTTCATCACCATCTGTCTCCCAGTCTTCCTCCTCAGATTTCCAAATGGGATTGGAGTGTCGTAGCAATGATAAGTTGGGATTGTTTGCCATAAGTCTATCCTTCAGTGTCAAAGTACTTGGTTGCTTAGCCGCATCCTCCCTCGGAGCATCAGAGATCGTCCCCTCAGTTTCAGGAACCATGTCTACATCTTCAACCTCTAAGTCTTGAGGCACATAATTCTGTGACCCTCGCTTAATCTTCTTTGTTGATCGAAAGATATGGTCTCTTTCTTGGGATGAGGTCTCGACATGTTGTTGTGAAGTTTCCATCATCTTCTCACGCTGGCAGAAAGAAAGAGAGAGATGCATTCGTCGCTATATATATATATATATATATATATATATATATATATATATATATATATATATATATATATAGATATATATATATATATATATGTGTGTGTGTGTGTGTGTGTGTGTGTGTGTGTGTGTGTGTATATCTGTGTGTGTGTGTGTGTGTGTGTGTGTGTGTGTGTGTGTATATGTGTGTGTCTATATATATATATATATCAGTAGGTAAAGTATAAAATGAATAAAAAATGCACAAAATAATGGCCACAAGTGCATTCAAACTTGGAAAGTAATTAAAGAATGAACAGTCAACCTTCTGCTTCCTTTATCTGTCCATTGTCTCAAGAGTCGACCAATATTGCTTTAATCTGGGCATAAGCCAGTGACGTCCTTAAAATTTTGGCCATAAGCGTGCATGGTGAATTCATTTGGAAAACTCACTTTAGGAGGTGGCCGCTTATAGTAGTAGTAGTAGTTATTATTATTATTATTATTATTAGTAGTAGTAGTAGTAGCAGACACACAATATGTAATCGGCCAATAACCCATGTCATCAGTGACTAATTAACCTCGTTGCTATAGGTTGGTGGAGATGAGGGTGAGTAAAGGGTTGGCATAGAACAACCTAACTAGGTGAAGGTTTTTTTTTTGGGGGGGGGGGCTAGACTCTTAATATACTTTGGCTGGACATTACTGATTAGAATTTCGAAGTTTGAACTCGTAGTTGTAACCGTGTGATGATGGAAATCGTAGGTGTGACAATGGAATCGGAGGGTGAATAATAGATTATTAGCTGGCAAGGTTATTATGCCTAATTTTTAAATAAATTACAATATAAATACTAAATCTTATGATAAGATTCGGCTTTTTTCTTAAAAAAATAAATAAGACTTGACGTTGTTTGTGTGACATCCTTATTATGTGTACACCTTGCAATCTATACTTTCATGCACATTGTATGACAAGTGTGATAGCAATGCAAAACAATAAGCAATGAAGAGCTCATGATACGAGTTGGGCGCAATCAGAAGAAGATAGTATTTGGTGGTTTAGAACTCTGCTCCATGTAAACGTAAAATATCTGCTCCATGTAAAAGAATGCAATGGAACTCATCAAATTATCAAAGGTTCAATAATAAATAAATAAAGAATGCTACAGTCTAATGTTTCAGGAAAAAACAAACGAGTAAAAATTTTTGTAGAAATAATAAATAAATAAATGAAATACTCTAGCCAAAAAGAAAAGAATAATGAAAAAAATGGAAACAGAAGCATAAGATTTTTTTTTTTTTTTTAAAGAAGAAATGTGTTGAGGACAAGAGTTGCAAATGCAAACGAACTGCAAATCCCTCATCCATCCTAAACTTCATATCATGTTTGTACGACTCTCTATGCTGTTCTCCCAGCTTCAACAGGAGTGCTTTACTTTTACCTTAGATATGTAGTGGATTAGTTCCTAATCTCATAGATGTCTCTCTCAAACTCTCTCGCTCTCTCCCTCTCTCTTCTCTCTCTCTCTTTCTCAAATCGTTATTTTGATCACTCTTTCTACTTTTCCCTTCATTTTATTGGATCTTCAACTTTAGATATTTGGTTCCTAAAACCCTAGGCACTTTTGTTGAAAATCCTATCTTTTCTTTTTGTCAAAATTTTAGGAAGACAAGATCACATAGCGTGCAAATCTGTGATCTAAAGACCCTAAACATGAAAGTCTGGATAGATTGTCGGGTAAGTTTTTCAGGTTTCATGTGCAAGGTCATTACAATTTGACTTAATTTTGTTGATAATATATTCTTCCACCCAGTCATTTGCTAAGTTTGATTCTTTTAATGATTTTGCTGATCCTCTCAAATATAGGGCCAATTATAAGATCGAGTGTCTCAAAACTGGACAGCTGTGTTTTTGTATCTGATTAAATGTTGACGATGGATGGTAAAATTCGACATAGGAAGCGCTATGAATGGAACAAGGCGGGTTCTTGTGCTAACTAATCAGTTAATGCCAAGGCCAAGGCAATGCCGTGATTTTGAATTCAGATTTCTTTAAGAACTGAGTTGCGATGCGGAGATGATCTTTAGGTATTGATTGTATTTCTCTTATTGCTATTTGTTGTGCAGATTGAGTAGCTATCAGGAATGATGTACCTCCCTGAAGACCTTATGCTTCAGATAACGGTGAGATTAACCCCCAAGTCTCTCTCCTGCTTTACAAGTGCGCAAAGCTTGGCAAGCAATAATTGATAGCCCTTCCTTCATGAATAAATACCTTATGTTCACATATGGTGCCTCCAGCAATGATCGTTTGCGCCTGATCTGCCAAAAGGAGGTCTTTGGCCCGAATACTTGACTTTCCTCTTCTCCGATGAACAAATCATTTATTTAAAGTGGTTTCCCTGCATCACCGATCAATATGAGGACGCAGACAGATGGTTCTACCCCAGTATTTCCAGTCCAATCAATGGTATTTATTGCATCGAGATCAGCCCCACACAATCAACGCATAGCGCTATCATGTTCTGGAATCCAGGAAATGGACAATTCCATGTGTTGTCACCAATCCCTCACCTTGCCATGCCCGATGATTTCGAGGATTACTACAATAAGATTCGGCGCGATCCTTTGCATTCTTTGTTTGACGGCTTTGAGTCTGATCCTTTATCCGAAGATTACAAATTCATCAGTATTTCATAGTACGGTGACAAGTTTTCTGAACCGTTATCACTTTGCTTGCTTCCATGTATATAGCTTGGCATCGAATTCATGGCAATGGCTCGAACACCTTCAGCTTGCATTTCCTTATTTTATCACTATCTATGACAATGGCCAACCAAGGTTTGAGCCAGGGCTGACCCGCACACTTGCATTTCAGTTCAATGGGTCATGTCATTAGGCTTCCTATATCCTTGAGGACGATGCATTTGAGGTAAAGCCAATTACATACATGCTGTCATTTGTAACACCCCAAATGTATATAATTCACTGTTTGCAATTCTCTTCGTTGGTTTCACAAATTAGAAGTATTATTCCAAATGATCGGGGCGTTATCACCATCTGAAAAGGACAAGACTTTGCTTATAAACAATAAACATAGCAACGCTAAACAACATTTACCATCACAAGGCATTCACATAATCACAACCCATCAAACCATATATGAACAGTGCTAAAAGCATCTCAACACTAATACACCATTGTTCCATTCAAACTTCCTTGCTCACTTATCACCTTCAATTGGCCTGTCAGCCTGAGTGCGATTCACTGAACATCTACCTAAAACAATACATTAAAATGTTTCGAATTGTGAGCCAAAGCTCAGTGCATGCATTCTTGTATTGTTAAATGTTCATGGAAGAATTGGTTGGGCTCGCATTGCAATTCATTTTAATTTAAAATAGGGAATGAGATAAATATAAAACTGCATTGTCAATTATTATCTGATAGCAAACCCCTAGTAACTGTTACCATCTAAAGATAGGTGTACACCTACCAAATTGAGTGGGAGAGTTGGGCTAAAGTCGCGCGGGTAACCGAAGAGCAATGCCCTGTTGTAAAACTTCTCATGGAGCTATAAATTTAACCACTATTTCAATTTATAAATAATTTTTATAGCATAGGAAAGTAGGGATCGATCCCAAGAGGAATGATTATATCAAAAGGCTAGTTTAATTCTAAATGATTTTACCACACTAATTTATTGTTTCTACTCTTTGTAATTCTAAAATAAATCAAATTTAATAAATAAAAATCTAGAATAGTACTCAATATTACTCTTAAATATTCTAGATTTATTTCTGAAAATAAAACAGTAATTAGCTAACCTAAATAATCTAGAAAAATAAAAAGAGAATAATAACTCAATTTTCAACTAGAAATCAAAATAGAAAATAATAAGCAGAAAATAAATATTAAAAATCACAAACAGTGACCTAAACTAATATTCTTCAAGTTTATAAACTTATAGCTCCAGAATTATATCGAATTAGTTTCAGAAAAATTAAAACAGAAAATTGCTGCAGATAACTAAAACAGAAAATTCAATCTGAAATTAGAAATAAAATAAACTGCACAAATATAAATACGAAATTAATCAACAAAATTACCCTAATTGAAGGACATAAGTTTCTGGACTCAATAACACCTAACAAACATAAAATAAATATTAAAAACGAAATTTCCAGATTTATTGAAATAAAAACCTGCACATATCAAATTCACGAAATAATTCTGAAAAATTATCAAATCAATCCCAAAAATTACGAAATTAAATAGAGGCAGATTAGGACACTATATAAACCCTAGGATTGATTAAAAATAAAAAAATAAATAAACTATTTTGGCCTAATTTTTAACAAATCGGTAATTAAACAATAAAACAGAATATAAATCAAATCTGCAAATTATAACCACTTTAAAAATCAAAATCTAACCTATCTAAAATTACCAAGATACTCCTAAAAGACTATTCTTTTTGAGGGGGTGAACGAAATTTATATCAAAGCTAATAATTGAAAAATAAAAATTGACAACCTAAACAAATTTACTAAAAGCAACAAATAATTATCAAAAGATATCAAATTTATGAGAAATGCTTAGCATAATCTATATCCACCATGCAAATTAATATTTATCATTAATACACAAGTCGATTTTATCCATGAGTTAAACTGTAGAAGACACTCACCAGCGGATCTTCCCCGTTTTTTCCTTATATTATAGTTTAATTAGGTCCAACCCTAATATAAACCCTACTAATTTGATAACCCTTACACCAGCGCAAGAATTTAATTAAACTAGAGCATTACGTATTAGAAAAACATCATCTAACACTTTGTAATCAATTTACCAGCAAATCGATTTAACAAAGATTTATACGATTACCTAATTAAAAGAGATGGATTTAAGCCATCTATGATTAATTAGGGTAATACTATTGCTTAAAAGACGATAACTTTTACGTATTAAAGCCCTTTAAACTATTATATGAATTCGTATTAAACTAACTAGCATGCATTCTAATTAATATAATACGAATATCATGAACGATAAATATTAATCGCTATAGAATCATGAATATAAATCAACTAGACAATAAAGCATGAAACATGTTTCAAAATAATTAATTTACCATGATTTCAAATAGATTATACTAAACACAAAAAAATTACTCACTCATATTAAAACTAAAATCACAAAATTTTAGCAAAAATTTCATGTTTAATAATACAAAGAGTTTAACTAATTGAACAAAGTAAAAATAACAAATAAAACAAAATAAAATCTTGATAACAAGGCTACGTGAGGATGGAGATTAGCCGTGAGGTTGAAGAGGATGATGATGGGCGATGATGGATAATAAGCTAGGCGTGATGAGTGTGGATGTGAGATAATAAGGAAGAAGAAGGAAGATCATGGAGCATGGGGTGCGAAGGCAGGCTTGAAAGTGGGATTGAAGGCGTGGGATGAAGAAGTTTGCCGTGGCTTAGTTATGATGGGATGATAGATGATGATGGTGGAGGATTTTTTTTGGAGGGGTTAGCCGTGGCGTCCTTTGATTATGGTGAGGGTGATGGTGATTAGGGTTAGTGAATAGGGTTTCCTTCTTCATTTCTTCCTTAGACTTTTTCTCCCTGAAGACTTCTAGCTCTTTTCTAACACTTAAAACCCTGGGCTAATTAAATAATTATGAAAATAATATTTTTCATAAATTATTAATTTTGGACCGTCTTTATAGCCAAGTGTGTAAAACTCGAACTTCGACGTTTCTCTTCCCTTTTTATTTTATTAATGCCTAACCTAAAAAATATATAAAATAAAGTAAATTAGACGCAATAATATATATAATATAATCAAAATAATTATTAAAACTATGCATGATGTTTGGCTTAACAAATTTCCTCACACTTAGACTTTGGACGTCCTCGTGCAAAGAAATCTTAGACTCGAACTAAAAATTGATTCTTTTTCTTTCTTATAAAGTCATGCATAACTATGATATTCATACTAGGTATTGACTTGCTTTGAAAACAGTTTTGTTGAAAATTAATTATTTTTTCCTCTAATAAGTGAATAACTACTAGACTTCTAACTACCATCAAAGAGTTTATTCATCAACCTCACAACCTTTCCTTAATGAAATAACAAGATCAATAATTATTCATCTCTTTAAGTATGCATACACCGATCAAGAGATCTAAAAGTTTGCGATAGAAAAGTTGAAGTGTGGTATGGCTATAGGGACAGTTGAATTAGAAAGAATAACTCATTGAAATCGATTCTAAAAGTTGCCTTGTACTTTTTTTTTTCTTCTTCTTCTGTATTCTTTTTTTCAAGCTTCACTAGTGCACATATTCGAGACCCATATAGGGACTTTAGAAATTAAACACTCCTGTCTCACACTCACCCGAATAGAGGTGCTGAAGCAAATATTTTATTTTTAGCATTACTTTTATTTATTTTATTGACTCACTAGTATGGGAAGCAAGCTTTCCAGAGCCAGTATTGCCTCAAAGGATAGCACTCAGTAGCGCATGCCTCAAAGGGGTACTTGTCATTCCCGACTTTGGCTCTTTTTTTTTTTTTTTGAGTTATTCTACTTATTTAATAGTCTAGGAAATGGGTCAGGTTATTTTGTTGCCTCTGAACGGCTATATAACATGATTAAATGAGATGAATAATCATGATAGTTCTTCATTAAAGAAATATATGAGGATCAACTCCAACTTCTTTGAAAGATAGCTAGCATGCTTAGAAGTCTTCACTAATAAAAGAATAAACAACAAAATAGCTAAGAAAAAAATTTTTAAACAAGCAAGCCTAGCATAAACTCATATCATGCATTATTTATAAGAAAAAAATTTTCTTGCTCGATTTTCTTTGTTTTTCTTTTCAAGAATAAAAACTCTAGGAATTAAATGCATGATGCATCCCCTCGCACTTAATTCATGCATTGTCCATAATGGATGCAAAAAGATAGAAATAATAAAAATAAAAGTAAAATTAAATGGGTACTTTCCTAAAAATATTGGGTTGCCTCCCAACTAGCGCCTTTGTTTATAGTCGTTGGCTTGACTTCATGAAGCTCCTGGATCCTCTGGTTGGATCTCTTCTACTAAATCATCATTGATCTGGTAAGGCACTTTTTGAAACGCAGCATGATCAAGACTCTTAGTGAGTACGGTCAAAAATTCATCTTCATTGGATAAGTTATAAATATCCTGGGGCAACTTAGCAATAACATCAAGTGCATACACATAATTCACATCAGTAGAAAATCTCATGGCACCAAAAATGTTAAATTTAATCACTTCACCATCAAATTCCATGGTTAATGCTCCTTTATGCACATCAATTTTAGTCCTAACTGTTTTCAAAAATGGCCTGCCAAGTAAGATGGGGACATCATGACATGCATCACCCATATTCATCACATAAAAATCAGCAGGAAATACAAGTTCATTCACTTGGACTAAGACATCCTCCAACACTACATCTGGGTGAATACTGCTCCTATCAGTTAACTGAAGTACTACACCAGTTTTCTTTAACTCTCCTAAGTTCAGTTTGTCATAAACAGACCTAGGCATAACATTAATGGAAGCACCCAAATCAAGCATAGCCTTATCAAAGTAAGGATTTCCTATCTTACAAGGAACAGAAAACATACTGGGATCTTTGCACTTAGGGGAAAGTTTTATTTGGAAAATTGCAGATACATTTTTCGCCACACTTACCTTTTCATTCCCTACTAACTTTCTTTTAGTAGTACACAATTCTTTCAAGAATTTAGCATAATGAGGCACCTGTTTAATGGCATCAAGGAGAGGTATGTTGATCTCTACCTACCTAAATGTCTCTAAGACCTCCTGGTTAGCCTTATTCACCTTAGGAGTAGGGCTTCGAAATCTACTAGGAAAGGATGAAATTGGCTTATAAGGTTCTCTTTTCTTCTCTCCTATTTCCTTAGTAGTTAGATTAGAATCTGCATCCAACTCTGGTTCAGCTTCTTTGACCTCTAACTCAAGCTCAACCTCTCCACTCTTCCTAAACTCTTATGACTCTTTCCTACTCTTAAGTGTTATGGCACTGACATTCTCCTTAGGGTTAGGGTAAGGCTGAGATGGTAACCTATTTTGCATTTGAGCCTGCAAGTTGGTAACTATGATATCAGTTGCAGTCTGTTTTGCTTGAACTTGCTTAAGAGTTGCCTCCAAAATTTGGAACCTATCATCCATTTTCTTAAGGACTTGTTCTAGTGGGAAGTTGGTCCTATCTTGATTAGAAAGTTGACGAGAAGTTTGGTCAAAACCAGGTGGACTGGTTCGAGGGCCATACCTAAGGTTGGGGTGGTCTCTCCATCCTTCATTATAAGTATTAGAATAGGGGTCATACCTCCTTTGACCTTGGTTAGAATAGATAGCATTAACGTTACCCTCTTAAAGTGTAGGACATGTATCAGTAGGATGCCCCTCTAAACAACAAATGCGACATATGACTGCTTTTTGAACTCCCCCAATAATAATCTTCTTTAATATAGAAGTAATATGAGATAACTGACTCTCTATAGATGAGTTAGAACCAATCTCAATAACCCTTTTAATTTATGATTCCCTAACACCAAACTGATGAGTATTTTGGGCCATTAGATTGAATAAATTTCTAACCTCTGCTGGAGTTTTATTAACTAGAGCCCCCCACTACCAGTATCAATCATATTACGATCCATAGGAAGCAAACCCTCATCAAAACATTCAATCAACAATTGTTCAGTTATTTGATATTGGGAACAACTAGCACACAGTTTATTAAATCTTTCCCAGTACTCACAAAAAGTTTCTCCATTCATTTGTTTGATTCCACATATATCCTTCCTAATAGATCCAATTCAAGATGCTGGAAAAAATTTCTCTAAAAATGATTTATGCAATGCAGTCCATGTAGAGAAAGATCCAGCAGTAGACCTGGCAAATGGGTCATTCGGTTTGGGTATGGGTCGGGTCAAGTTCGAATTGGGTCATGTTTGGGTTAAATGACATTTCGGGTCGTTTCGGTTTGGGTTGGGTATGATTCGGTTCGGGTCGAGTTCGGGTCAACCAATTTTTGATCAAATACGCTCATCATGCCAAAACAAGCAACTTTGTGAAAAATTTCGGGTCGGGTATGGTTCGGGTCGGGTCAATTCGGATTTCGGGTCCACTTTCGGATAAGCATATGTCGGGTGTCGGGTCGGGCATGGGTTCGGGTCGTTCGGTTCGGGTTTCGGATCTTGGGTCAGTTTTGTCAGGTCTATCCAGCAGGCATGTAACACAACCAATCTTTAGCATTACCAAGCAAAGAAAAACGAAAAGCTCTCAACCTAATTTGGTGTCAGGTCTATCCAGCAGGTCTATCCTCAGACGTCATAGCAGAGCATGTAATAAGGAATTCACTAATATGATGGTATGGGTCTTCTCCAGCTAATCCATGAAACTTAGGTAATAGATTGATGAATCCAGAGTTTAGTTTTAGAGGTTTATCTAATGCAGCATAAGTAATGGACATAGGTTGAGTTTCTAGGTTAGGGGCAGCAAGTTCTCGAAGGGTAGACATTCTTACCTCTTTAATTTTAAAACTTACTAATTTAGGATGACTCTCTTTATTTTTAGCTTTCAATGTTTGCTCCTTGTCCTCTGCAATTTCCTTACCACTCCTTAATCTCATACATTACGGGAAATCTACAAAAAGATATTAAAATACTGGATTAAAACAAGACAATAAACGTAGCAAAATTAAATAGAAGTAAACTAGCAATTTATTTTCTTTCCCCGGCAACGGAGCCAAAATTTGTAAAGCTTATTGTGGAGCTACAAATTTAACCACTACTTCGATTTATAAATAATTTTTATAGCATAGGAAAGTAGAGATCGATCCCACGAGGAAAGATTATGTTAAAAGGTTAGTTTAATTCTAAATGATTTTACTACACTAATTTATTGTTTCTACTATTTGTAATTCTAAAATAAATCAAATTTAATAAATAAAAATCTAGCAAAGTACTCAATATTACTCCTAAATATTCTGAATTTATTTCTGGAAATAAAATAGTAATTAGCTATCCTAAATAATCTAGAAAAATAAAAAGAGAATAATAACTCAATCTTCAAGTAGAAATCAAAACAGAAAATAATAAGCAGAAAATAAATATTAAAAATCACAAACAGTGACCTAAACTAATATTCTTCAAGTTTATAAGCTTATAACTCCAGAATTATATCGAATTAATTTCAGAAAAATCAAAACAGAAAATCACTGCAGATAACTAAAATAGAAAATTCAATCTGAAATTAGAAATAAAATAAACTGCACAAATATAAATACGAAATTAATCAACAAAGTTACCCTAATTGAAGGACATAATTTTGTGGACTCAATAACACCTAATAAACATGAAATAAATATTAAAAATGAAATTTTCAGATTTATTGAAATAAAAACCTGCACATATCAAATTCACAAAATAATTCTGAAAAATTATCAAATAGTTGCCAAAAATTACGAAATTAAATAAAGGCAGATTAGGACACCATAAAAACCCTAGGATTGATTAAAAATAAAAAAAAATAAAAGAAACTATTTTTAGCCTAATTTTTAACAAACCGGTAATTAAATAATAAAACAGAATATAAATCAAATCTGAAAATTATAATCATTCTAAAAATCAAAATCTGACCTATCTAAAATTACCAAGATACTCCTGAAAGACTATTCTTTTTGGGGGGTAAACGAAATTTATATCAAAGCTAATAATTGAAAAATAAAAATTGACAACCTAGACAAATTTACTAAAAGCAACAAATAATTATCAAAAGATATCAAATTTATGAGAAATGCTTAGCATAATCTATATCCACCATGCAAATTAATATTTATCATTAACACACAAGTCAATTTCATCTATGAGTTAAACTGTAGAAGACACCCACCAGCGGATCTTCTCCCTTTTTTTCTTATATTATAGTTTAATTAAGTCCAGCCCTAATATAAACCGTACTAATTTGATAACCCTTATACTAGTGCAAGAATTTAATCAAACTAGAGCATTACGTATTAGAAAAACATCATCTAACACTTTGTAATCAATTTACCAGTAAATCGATTTAACAAAGATCTATACGATTACCTAATTAAAAGAGATGGGTTTGAGCCATCCATGATTAATTAGGGTGATACTATTGCTTAAAAGACGATAACTTTTACGTATTAAAGCTCTTTAAACTATTATATGAATTCGTATTAAACTAACTAGCATGCATTCTAATTAATATAATACGAATATCATGAACGATAAATACTAATCGCTATAGAATCATGAATATAAATCAACTAGACAATAAAGCATGAAACTTGTTTCAAAATAATTAATTTACCAGGATTTCAAATAGATTATACTAAGCACAAAAAAATTACTCACTCATATTAAAACTAAAATCACAAAATTTTAGCAAAAATTTCATGTTTAATAATATAAAGAGTTTAACTAATTGAACAAAGTAAAAATAACAAATAAAACAAAATAAAATCTTGATAACAAGGCTACGTGAGGATGGAGATTAGCCGTGAGGTTGAAGAGGATGATGATGGGCGATGATGGATAGTAAGCTGGGCGTGATGAGCATGGATGTGAGATAATAAGGAAGAAGAAGGAAGATCATGGAGCATGGGGTGCGAAGGCAGGCTTGAAAGTGGGATTGAAGGCGTGGGATGAAGGAGTTTGCCGTGGCTTGGTTATGGATGGGATGATAGATGATGATGGTGGAGGATTTTTTTTGGAGGGGTTAGCCGCGGCGTCCTTTGATTATGGTGAGGGTGATGGTGATTAGGGTTAATAAATAGGGTTTTCTTCTTCCTTTCTTCCTTAGACTTCTTCTCCCTCAATACTTCTTGCTCTTCTCCAACTCTTGAAACCCTGGCCCAATTAAATAATTATGAAAATAATATTTTCCATAAATTATTAATTTTGGACCGTCTTTATAGCCAAGCGTGTAAAACTCGAACTTCGACGTATTCTCGTCCCTTTTTATTTTATTAATGCCTAACCTGAAAAATATATAAAATAAAGTAAGTTAGACGCAATAATATATATAATATAATCAAAATAATTATTAAAACCATATATAATTTTTGGCTTAACACTTGTACTGATAAATGATGGGGTCGATAATTATGTGATAAACCACTTGTTAAACTGAATCATTGATGTACTTACCAAAATATTATAATTTTGATATATATGTGCTGATTTCTATAGATACAGATAATGAACATACTTGGGACTTTTAGTGAAATATCACTGAGTATGATTGTGCACAAAAGGAGAGGAAATGATAGATTGGGGCCTAATTCTGTACAAAATATCATTATAGGAACATATAGTTAGCAAACTTATTTATTTTCATAGTTAATACTTTAGTAAAAGAAAAAGTAAGGGCGTAAAAGGGATTAAGTAAATGACTCATAACCTAATCTCCCGACCTCATTTGAGACTTAATTCCCCAATATAGAAAGCTTAAGAAGTCCCTAAATTTTTTTTTTTCAAACACAAAACATGATTCCCACGATGGGTTTCCCAAAATGGGGTTAGAACACAACTGTGCCAGTTTTGGTATAACATGTGCGGTTCTTGCAAAATGTCCATAATATTTTTCATAGACCTCGGATTAAGGCGATTCAAAAGGAATTTGAAATCTAACACAGTGATCTATATACCTATCAAAATTCATAATTTTTGGTTTGGCCAATCGTTACCAGTTTATTAGCAAAGAGTTCTCTGTTTTCTGTCAGTTTACAGCCACACTGCCTTGCTTCCTCATCTCTTTTCACACATATCCTCATCTAAAATCACTCCTTAAAATCATGTAACAAAGCTTTGGTCCTTCCCATCACCATACAAAGCCACAATACTCAATTTCACTCCATAATCATATACATCAAGTTTTTAATCCTTCTCTTTCTCAAACCCACTCAAAGTACATCCATGATCTTATTTAGTTGCATTAATGAGCAAAATGATCATTTACAATCAATTGGAGAAATTTCCATAATAATTCATTTTTTCAAGAATCACACCAAATCATTTTTTTCAAGTTAAAGAACACATCCAAGATTCATTTTGCATCAAAACATAATCAAACAACATGCTTAATGCCAAAATAATTCAAATCATGAATTAATTGCCAAAAACCTAGCTTGTTACCAACTTACTTCCTCTTCATCTCATGCAAGATCGCCAAAAACACCCTCATAAACATTATTAGAGATTAAAACTACTAAATCAAATACAAATAATCCAAGAAAAACATATATCCAACCTTAAGCTTGCATGATCTTGAGTAACCCTAAGCCTTATCATGCTCCAAACTCAATCAACAATTAAAAATATCAAAGTAACTCTTGTTTCCATCCAAAGAACATAATCAAAACTCAAATCAACACAAACAAGAATCAAAATCAAAGATCCAAAGAAACAAGCTTAGGGTTATTGACTTTGAGTTTGAAAAAAGTAGAGATGGAGGTGATGCTTAGTGGCTTTGAGGATTGGGGATGGTGGCTAGTGGTACTAGGGTGTCGGGGGTATGAAGCAGCCAAGGCTAGCCAAAAAACACCAAGAAGAAGGTGGCAGCAGCTGGGAGGGGGCTGTTAGTAGGCCAAAAAGAGAGAGAGGAGAGAGATGCGGTCTGAGTTTGGTTGTAATTTTTTATCTTATCAACAAACTTGGCTGAATTTATCTCCTGCAAAAATGGCTTTTTACTAACCATGGTTAAGCTTAAATCATGGTGATTAGCAAGGTTAATAATGCAAACTTGTTGGGCTTCAAATTGGGCCGAAAGAAGTTAGGTTTGGAAATAAAACGCCCCGTAACGATAATATTTTTGCGTAACTCAAAATTAGATTTTTGTAATGTTACAGAAAATAAAATAAATCACTTAGATTAAACTTATTAGGGCCTACTATCAATTTTGTCAAAATTTTCATTAATAAATAAATAAATAAATAAAACCCAAATTGCCAAGTGAGGGCCCAAATGAAATTATGTTTTTTTCCATCAAGATGATTTAATGTGATAAATAAACATAAGAAAATCATTAATGTGAGGTAATTAACTAAATAAACATGATTTACGATTGGGCTGTTATAGCCTTCCCCCTTTAAAGAGTTTCGTCCTTAAAACTTATGAACTTTATCATGTCATGCAAGATTACCTCAAATAAATGTGGGTACTTAGCTTTTATTTCCTCTCCAGTGTTACGCTCGCGTTCATTGTTTTACGCTAAGCTAATTGTATTGCTTTCCTACGTTGTAAAATTCGTATTTTTATTAACTATACGAGTTAAATTATTATTAATGTGCTTATGTGAGCGATAATTTTATTAAAAAGAATGTCTTTGTCGCCATTAATATTATTATTATTAGTTTCGAAAATCTTTTGATGATTTTTGGTAAGCGTTAATATGGGTTATTAACGAGTACTAAATCGATTAGGAACGTGAATATGAATAAGTGGTCAACCTTGGAAGTAGTTCGATGATTATTAAATCGAACTTTGTCATATTTGGGAACGTGTAGTTTATGAAAGATTATATTATAGAATTGGGTTTAGAATTCGAGTTACGAATTAGGCTAAAACACCAACGATTGAACAGCTTGGATCAAATAAATGAAAGAGAGTAGGGAGGGGCAAACTAGTAATTTTATGCGCTCCCCTCTTTTCTTCCTCACTTGGCCACGACACCCCCCAGAACCCAACATCCCTCTCTCTTCTCTGTTCTTCTTCTTCCTCCTTTCGTCCTCCACCATGCCGCGGCTAAGACCATCGGAAATCCACCTAATTTTCCCCCTCTTCTAGCTGCAATTTCACTCATTTTACCTTCCCCACAAACTAGCAAAACCTTGGTGCCAAATCTGGGCAAAATTCGGGGAGAAATCACCGTGTTGTGGTCAGTTTGGGCGATGAATTGGGGGCACCGAATGTGTACCCAGGCTTGGCCATGCAAGCTTGTTTCGAGCTACTTCAATTGTCCTGTAAATTAGGTGTTAATTCACTGCATTGAACACCCATCACAACCTCAAGTTAGTAAGTGAAGTCCTAGTCGAATCGGGGTATGTTTTGCATGGGTTTGGACGTGTGACTGGGGGCAGATTGGGGTGTGGTTTGGTTTGGTCAAGCAAACAACAAGCAAGGGTCAAGGAATCGGGTTTCTTCCAGCACTCAAAGCCGAGCCCAGCAGCCCTCAAACGAACCTTAAGCTTGGAATTGAGATGAGGGTTCCTTTTCTCCTAAATTACTATTATTTTTAATGAGTTTAATGAAATTAGTTAGGGCATGTTGAATATGAGTTTAGAAATTAGCTTGGATGAATTAAATTCAAAATTGAGATGTTATGAACATGGTATTGACTTCGGGAATGTCGTATATCGAATCAATACCGAATTTTATTAACCTGGCAGATTAGAGAAATGTTTAACAAAAGGGTGTTGTCATAGCGTGATTAATTTATCAGTTTATTAGTTAAATTGTTCTTGAAGCCTAAGGATGCTAGCCGAGTGATTGAAATGATTATGGAATGAACTGAATAATGTTTAAAGGGTCATGGCTAAATCAGTTTGGGTGCATCGATAGTTTATTTGTGGGAGTTCCAACGAAATATTATACATATGATTAATGGTTTACGAACTGGAAAGTAAATGTCGCTTGAAGTCTCTATTTGTATCAGTTTAGTATATGCTAAATTCTAAGTTGACTATTAAGCGTGAATGTCATACTTATATATGATTGTTTTTTGTATTGTTGGTTTGTTGATGACACATTAAACCGAGTTAATAGTTGGATGGTTACAGGTGGAACTATTGAGATATTTGACGTTCTTGTGGTCGGTACTATGTGAGGAGAGAGTTTGGGTTGTGATTACTGCAATCATGTAGATTACGAGGCCATGCGTGGCTTATTGAGTGAATTCTGTCGAATTGTGCTTTGAAGTGCATAAATGTGCTAGTTGTGAACCCTCTTTTTTCCTCAATGTGCTATGTGACATTAAGTGAATAGTTTTCGAAATTCAAATATGTTTAAGAAGGATTGTTAAATGCATGTTTTCATGATTTCAAATGCTTTTAAATACTTACCAATTGTCTGGTAGTTTATGAAAATGTTTGTAGCCTACAAGTAATCCTAAATCGTCGAACTACTCAGTTAGTGACTCGACTGAATAGTCGATATGTTTAGGAAGTTTAAAAGTGAACTATAAGTGAATTTGAACATGTTTAAGGCTTTGGTTTGTATAAAACTTCTCCTTAAGTTTAAAAGGATTTAAACGACCGGAAAAGGGCATCTTAAGATGCTAATTGTGAAATTTAACTGACTTGTATGCTAATTAATTATTTTCGTCTCCATTGGGTTTCGAGTTGAGAGCTAGTAAATCTATTATGTTTTTAAGAAATGTTTACATTGAAAGTTTACAAAGGAACTTTATTTGCCTTATAAACGAGTCAAGAACTTTAAGTTTTTGGATAATAGCAAGTTTGGGAACATTTTAAACCTTTAGCTTATTTATTCCCTGCTCTTGAGTTTTAAAAGGAATTGAAAGGAGTTATGGAATGATGACTGAAGTTTTTAATACGAATCTAATTTGAGTTGAATGCTAACTAAGTGTTTTGAGTTCTAAATGGGTTTCTTTTCATGAATTAGCAAACATATTACGTTTATATGAAGCATTTAAGTTAGAAACTAAGTTGTTTTACGATTTGCTAAACATTTCACGTTTATAAGAAGCTTTTAAGTTATTTACAAAGCCGATTTAGGTGTTAACAAATCTTATTTCGTTTATAAGAAGCTTGTAAGTTTAAAACGAAGTCGTTTTACAAACTAACAAATGTATTACGTTATTAAGAAGCTTTTAAGTTGAAAACAAAGTCGTTTTACGATTTAGCAATCCTATTGCATTTATACGAAGCATTTAAGTTAAAAACTAAGTCGTTTTATGATTTAGTAAACATTTTGCGTTTATAAGAAGCTTTTAAGTTATTTATAAAGTTGATTTACGTGTTATCAAATTTATTCCACTTATAAGAGGTTTTAAAGCCAAAAACGAATGAACTATAAACATTTCGAAAGGTTATGGTCGTTTTGTTTAAAAGTAAGATTTGAGCAAAGTAAGCAATTGAAGAAGAGAAATGAAATACGTTTTTAAATGCTAAGAAAGTGCTAGGCAATTGGCCGGGGTTAGGAACTGGACTCAAGATATAAATTATCTTGGTGTGAGCTGTTCCTGAAAACTAGACGCAAAGATGGCGTGAGCTGTTTTCCCCTAAAGAAATGTTAGGAACTGGACTCAAGATATGAATTATCTTGGTGTGAGCTGTTCCCCAGATAAGTTATGATGTATGACGCGCAAGAAAACCTTGAGGGGGACTGGACTCAAGATATGATTATCCTAGTGTAAGCTATTGCCCCACAGAAGACAGTATCAAGGTTAGAGTTAATCTGCTAACACGCATTTTAGCCAAAAGTTAAGTACGTATACCCCAGGGATAACGTAAGTTGTGAGTAATAATCTCAGTTAGGGCGAGTGTAGATCTCCCCTAGCCAGCACAATAAGATGTTTTTATGCTATGAGTAAGTTTCTAGTAAGTTAAAAAAAAAAGGTTGGCATTTCGCCATTTTAAGTATTTCAGAAAAGCAAGATTTATAAGGGCCATTATGAGGCCATATTAAATGAGATTTGAAAAGCTTATAAGGATCATTAGAGGACCAATTCGAAAGAAGTTTCTTTTAAAGCATATGAGCCTCAAGAGGCTAACTGAAGTGTTTTTTTTTTTTTTTAAAGAAACGAAAGAAAGCTTTCAAATGTACATATTCTTCCTATATCTTATGAACAAGCTTCCAAGTATGGTTTAAATGAAGTTTCAAATGACATATCGTTAAATCCTAGTAATGCATCGAGCTTTTAAGCTTTTCAATATGCATATCCCATGAAAGAATGTTTCTTGCCAAGTCTTCCTCCCCAATTTGGATGTTTCGAGAACTTTTAGCAAGAATTATAAGCTTTAAAAATGTTGCGTGATTTATAAACCATTCTTGGAATATATGAAGAGTCACTGTGTTTTCAAAAGTATGTTTGAAAGTTTCATACTCAATCCTTGTTGCTTGTTTGATTACTACTGTTTGGTAGTAGGAAAGCTTGGTCTTTTAGGGCCTAGAAATGAGTTAAGGGGTTAGAATGAAGTTTTAAGGATGGTGATCTTTCCTTGGGGATTTTGATTGTCTAATATGATAGTAAAGTATAAATACATGATACGTGACTATTATTGGTATTATTACCTATAGCTGTTTTGGTTTTAAGGAGTAGGGGAATTCTCACTGAGCGTGTGGTTACTCATCCCATTACTTCCCCTTTTTCCCTAGGCCTTTGTTATGACAGGTGGAAGTCAAGTAACTTACGCGAGCTGGAGTTTACCTCTACTTAAAAAAGAGTCATGTGTACCATATAGAAGTAGATTCATGTGTTTAACGATGTAATATAACGTATTCCTAGTTTGTAAAGTTATAAATTAAGTTTTCTAGCTCATATAATACATATTGTTTACGAGTCGCTATGTATGGTTGTAAGAGCCAACCATCTGAATAGTTAGATGTCTTCTTGGTTAAAGTTAGCTGTATTTTGGGATGTGAACCCTAGTACTCCGGATGTGTGATTCGTTGAGTTGTACATTTGATTTCCTTCTTTATTAATGAACTCTATGGTTGGTGCACTCCGAGCGAGCGAGCCGTAGAGCTGTGGACTCCAGCGTGTAGCCGTTGAGCTTGTTTTAGAAGTTTTATATGTTTCTTTTTAACGCAGGGATTTGTGGTAAGGCTTTTAGCCTTGGAAATGTTCAGTTTACAGGCGAAACTCTGTCCATTTCGCCCCAAAAATTAAGTAAGAAGTAAGAAAACGTAACGCTCCTGGCCTTAGGGGCTGGGGGTATTACATCCAGTCTCCCAAGTGGCTTGGTGAGAGGTATGATTTGTCCAAAGTACCTTGACTAAAAGGTATCTACTTGTTGCACAACTGCTTAATCCTGTGATCTAGTATTTGGACTGGACGCTCCTCATATACTAGATCCTCAGTGATTTTAGTAGGTTCAAATACAATGGTGTGGTCCGGATCTGGAATGTACTTCCTGAGCTGAGAGATGTGAAACACGTTATATACGTATTCTAGTTCTACCAGCAGATCCAACCGATATGCTACGGGATTTAACTTTTCAATGATTTCATAAGGTCCAATATATATTGGACTCAATTTGCCTCGTACTCTGAATCTCTTGATACATCGGGTTGGCAAAACTTTCAGAAAAACTTTATCGCCTGTTTGAAACTTCAAAGGCCTTTTTCTCTTGTCCGCATAACTCTTTTGCCGACTCTAGATAACCCATATATGCTCCCAAATTTTTCTTATTGTTTCAATGGTTTCCTGGATCATTTCGGGGCCTATGATCAATGCCTCGTCAAAATCGCTCTAGCACAGTGGAGTTTTACATTTTCTCTTGTATAAAGCCTCAAACGGGGCCATTTTGATAGCGGACTGGTAGCTATTGTTATAGGAAAACTCCATCAATGGTAAATCGTCTTCGCATTTCCCTTGGAACTCCAATATACAAACTCATAACATGTCCTCTAAAATTTGATTCACTCTTTCAGTTTGCTCATCTGTCTCAGGGTGATAAGAGATACTAAAGTTCAATTTGGTCCCAAAGGCTTTTTGAAGTGCTTGCAAAAATGGGCTTGGAATCTTTTACCTCTATCGGATGCTATGCCTAAAGAGATCCCATGCAAGCAGACTATCTCCTTAACATATAGTTGGGCTAGTTTTTCGACTCCCTAAGTATCCCTAATTGGCAGAAAATACGCAGACTTGGTAAGTCGATCAACTATGACCCAGATAGAATTCTTCTTTGAGGCAGAAAGGGGTAAACCCATAATAAATCCATTGAGATCGAATCCCACTTCCAAGTGGAAATTTCTAGAGACGCTGATGCTCTGATTTAACCTTCTGGCAGGTTAGACATTTAACTACATATTTTGCAACCTCCTTCTTCATATTAGTCCTCCAGAAGTATTGTCTTAAGTCTCTGTACATCTTGGTGCCTCCTTGATGCATCGAGTAGTGAGTATTGTGAGCCTCCAGGATCTATTCCCTCAATTCCTCATTTTTGAGTACACATATGCGATTTTAGAATCACAGGATCCCCTCCTCATATACTACAAACCCAGAAGACTTCTCTTCTCTAAATTTTACTTTATTCTTTGGAATTCAAGATCACTTTCCTGGTTCACCTGAATTTCCTCCACTATGGAAGGTTGTAACGTAAGTGCTGATAACTAAACATTTGCTTGCCCATGAGACACTAGTTGAATTCCCAAGTTCTCAGGCTCTCTTAAGAGACTCAACTGAGTAATCACCATAGTGCTTGAGCTATGTTGTGCCTTCGTACTCAGGGAATCTGCTACAACATTTGGTTTTCCGAGATGATATTGAATCTGCAAATAATAATCTTTAAACAACTCAAGCCAATGCCATTGTCTCAAATTGAGCTCCTTCTGGGTGAAGATATACTTCAGACTTTGATAGTCAATATAGATCTTGCATGGTACCCCATACAAGTAATGTCTCCAAATTTTCAATACAAAGACCACGAATGCTAACTCCATGTCATGGGTAGGATACTTTTTTTATAAGGCTTGAGTTGTCCAGAGGCACAAGCTACTACTTTGTCTTCTTGCATCAGTACACACCCAAACTGTTCTTCAAAGCATCACTATAAATGCTGTACTCTTTACCCTCTACTAGTAGTGTTAGGATTAGGCGGTAGTTATTCGCTGCCTTAACTCTTGAAAAGCTCTCTCACACTTCTTTATCCACTCAAATTTATTCGCTTTTTGAATAGATTGGTCAGGGGCGAAACTATTTTCGAAAAGTACTTAACGAACCTTCAATAATAGCCTGCTAAACCCAAAAAGCTTCTAATCTCAGTGACGTTGGTAGGACTTGACCATTCCGTGATTGCCTTTACCTTCTGGGGGTTAACTTTGATTCCTTCTTTTGTAACCACATATCCCAAGAATAGCATTTTTTCTAACCAAAATTTACACTTCTTTAATTTGCCATAAAGTTGATGCTCCCTCAGGGTTTGTAACACCATCTTTAAATGATCAGCATGTTCCTCTCTATCCTTAGAATAGATAAGGATGACATCTACGAACAAGACTACCAACTTGTCAAAATAGGGTCTGAAGATCCTGTTCATAAGATCCATGAAGGCTGCGGGGGCATTGGTGAGGCCAAACGCATCACTGTAAACAAGTCTTGAGGATGTCTTCAGATTTAATCCTAAGTTGATAGTACCCCAACCTCAAATCAATCTTAGAGAAGACTCCTGCTCCTTGCAGTTGATAAAACAAATCATCTATTCGCGGTAAAAGGTATTTATGGTGATCTTGCTCAGCTCGCTGTAGTCAATACATAGCCTTAAGGTCCATCTTTTTTCTTTACGAACAACACTGGGGCACCCCATGGTGACACACTTAGTCTGATATATTCCTTTTGAAACTGCTCATCTAACTGAATCTTCAGCTCCTTAAGCACAGTTAGGGCCATACGGTATGGGGTTTGGAGCTAGATTGGGCACTAGGGATTAATTCCATTTCAAAATCAATTTCTCTCCGCAGGGGTAGTCCTGGTAACTCTTCAGGAAAAACATCTTCAAATTCACAAACTACAGAAATATTTTCTGCTTTCTTTTCTTTTGTTTGGGTGTCAATAGTATAACGCCAATATCTAATACACCCCTGATATTACAGTTTACTTGCTTTCACAGCAGAAATCAAGGGACGAGATTTTTTCTCTCTCTGCTCATAGAAACATACTTCTCTCCTCCTTTCATCTTTCAAAATAAGAATTATTATCATACACCCCCTCTACATTTAGGTAAATCATATTTGTAACCCACAGTTTTTGGAATTATTATTTAACCTCCCTAAACTTAAAAATTATTATCATTTGCCCTCTAAAAGTACCAATGTGAGGGTGGTTAAATAATAATAAATTTTCTGCATATGATAACAAAGTCTAAAATTAGGGGGTTCAAATAGTGATTCCAAAAACTGTAGGTTACAAATAAGATTTACCAAAATAGGGAGGGATGTATATGATAATAATTCCTCAAAATAACCTTAAGATCTTCATAGTCAATCTTAGCTTCATAAGTGTGCAACCAATTCATTCCCAAAATGATATCAAAATCAGATAAATCAAATTGAATCAAATTCATAGGGAAGGTGGTTCCACTAATGGCGATGGGAAAAAGTTTATAGAAATGGGGCATCAATCACAAAATCACCGGGTAGCCTGATCCTATAATTGGTCTCCGTCCTACTACACTCAAGGTTCAACTGCATGGCAGATCAGGTAAATATAAATGAATGAGCAGCACCTGAATCAAATAACACGCAAAATTGCTTGAATTTAAAAAGAGAGTTCGAGTGACTGCCGTACTAGAGGTGGCAGCTTCCTTCTGGCTCATTACATATGGCCGTCCTACTGCTGCTGTCACGCCCCTAAAATGCTAATGACATGATTACGAAAAACTGCAACGGAAGACTTAATAATAGAAGGTGCTACCGCTGTCCTGATAAGGACGAGGCTCACTGAAACCATTTAATCTTGCAACTCATATTCACAATCACAAAATCCATTAACTAAAACACTTCAAGACCAAAGTCCATAATAGATCAACTTCAATACCATTAACTTAATCATACCATATAATAACTTGCACTCCACACTATACAAGTATATTAAATACAGATCCAACTTGACCCTAAGGTCGATTCCAATATTCATGCTATGCTGAATCCACTGTGAGCATCTGACGAGTTCCAAAAGGGCTTGCTAAATGGAGAAACATGTGATACTTCACCATCTAAAATAGAAAACACGAAAACAATTCAAAAATATGAGTAAAAACTCAGTACATGCATTCCTGTATTGTAAAATGAGCGTAGAAACAATGTTGATGGCTATCCGTCTTTGCAATTTATTTAGTTGCCAATAACAATGAAAATGAAAGTAATATGAAATTGAATTGCTCAATATTATCTGGATGGGAACCCCTTGCAATGATATGATCTATACATAGGTATACACCTGCCAATTCGATCAAGAGTTGGCCTGAAGCCACGCAGGCAAATGATGGGCTGATACCCTATAGATGATAACTGACGGGGTCACAAGTTAAATGGCAAATCACTATATAAACTGATTCATTGATAAACTTATTAAGAGTTGTAACTTGATAAACATGATGTGCTTTCTGAAGATACAGACAATGGACGTACCTTGAGCCTTAAAAAAAGGTCATCTGACTTGATAAAAGTCAGTTGTTTCATAAATGTCATCTGACTTAAAAAATATCTTCTGATTTGATAACACTTATGCATAATGGGGAATCATAACTAGGCCTCAACTCTATTTGATAAATGTCATTGTAAGTATGTGCAGTCAGTAAATAATCTTTACTCACATAATTGAGTAAGTAAAAGTATGTGTAACAGAAATTAAGTAATTAAGTGGTACACATAACTTGGGTATTTCAATATAACTTCAAAACTAAATTGATGAAAGCAATTATATTTGATATAAAGTAAATGAAAGTAAAATAGTCCACAATGGGATAAATGAGATTACAAAGGAAAAGGCCTTGACGGTGACAACGAGAGAGTGGTTGTGGCCTTCTCTGAAATGGGTGACTGATACGGGTTTAAGGCTTGCTGATGTATAACTTGCTTCAAGATAACAGCGAGTGCACTAGATTGGCTTGATGATAAATACATTTGATATATCTGAAGTGAGTACGTAATAAAGTTTGAGGCCAAGAGAGATATATCTTGGTTCAAAGTAGCATAAACTGTAATAACTTGGCATGATAAATATGGTTTCTGAGTCACAACTCTCCCCATTTCTCATATTTCATTTATAAATCCATTAGATATAGAATTCCACCTCAAATGAACCATTGAACTCAATAGAAGCTATTAAGCACACTAAACTTGATATTTTCTTTGTAAAGTCCATAAATGATTCAAAGCTCAAAAACAAGCTCCCAAATTATATACTTGTCATCTTCTTTCTCATTAATCAAGTGAAAGCCCCATGAAAGTCCATGAATATTCATTTTCCCTTTAAATGACCTCACTTGGCTCAAAATACATAAAATGAGTGCATGATCAATCTCACTTAATCTTTATTATTGCTCTTTACAGAATGGCTCAAAATGCTTCCAAAAATTACCAAACTCAAAATACTCAACCAAAATTCATGAGATCATACAGAAAATTCGAAAATAATATTGACAATCTACAGTAAAATTTTCAGAATTTTCCTCCAAGCATACAGTGCACAGAAATTACAATAATAGCCCATTTTGCATCAAAGTAGGTTAGTTCACTTCAAAAATTCATAACTTTCACTCTGGACCTCAAATGGAGACCTAAAATCCCAATATGAAAAGATTAAGAAGTCTTAAAAAACGTTCATTTACAACACAAAACATGATTCGCACAATAGGGTTCCCAAAATAGGGCTAAAACACAAGTGTGTCAGTTTTGGTCTATTCTGCGCAATTTTGGTAAAACGACCATAGCTTGTTTCACAGACCTCAGATTAAGGCGATTCAAGAGCCCTTTGAAAGCTAACACACTGAACTATCTACCCACCAAAAATCATAATTTTGCTTGGGCTGTGCATTTCCAGTTTATTGCCAAAATCTGCCCTATTTTCTTGAAATTTTTAGCCTCACTGTTTTGACTTTCCCCTCTCTTTTTCATATAAATCCTCATTTTAAATCATTCCAAATCACCAAAAGCATCATCATAATCAGCAATAAAACTAAATATTATAAAATCAAACACAAATAAATCCATATACATGGTTTTAACTTAGGCTTGCATGAACATGATCATCTTAAAACCCTAGCATGCTCTAAGCTCAACTTTACCATGATCAACACCAAAATACCTCTTATTGCTTATCAAAACATCATGATCAATAATCACAAGCATCAAAACAAGAATCAAAACTAAAATAAAAATCAAAACCAACAAAAACAAATTTCAAGATTACTCACTTTGATTGCAAATAAGTAGAGATAGAGGTGATATTTAGTGGTTTTGATGATAGAGGATGGTGGCTAATGGTACTAGGATGTTGGGAGGGTTGGAAACCACCGGGGCTGGCCGGGAACTGGCATCCCACATTGGGTTTCAACCACATATTAACACACCTCAATGAGACTCTTAAATCCTGGGGCAAAACGGACGGAGTTTCTCCTAAAAACTGACTAAAACTCAGACTTAAAGCCTTACAATAGATACTTAAAATGGAGAGAAGCACTTCAATAACTTAACGGCCGCACGCCGGAGTTCATAACTCAACGGGTCACACACCCGAAATGCACGATTGCAAAAATTTAAACAAATAAAAGAAATAAAACATACAATACAACTCGAAGATAAATGAGAGCATGCCTCACTAACAGGTGATCCAAATGGTTCCATATTCCACTTTGCTAATGCTTGAATCTCAGGATATAACCAAATGATTGAGTCAGCCAAATGAAAATGGTTCCTTTGTATATGCCCATATATATGAGCGTATAGTCAATAGCTCATTTAACTGGTTCAACATAACTCATACACACCTTGATAGCTAACTCACAAACACTTGATAGCTCACAGTGGCCCTTAAAACCTTAGGGCTCTGATACCATGTCTGTAATACCCTCAAAATGCTAATGACCTGATTTACAAAAAACTGCAGCAGAAGACTTAATAATAGAGGACGCTATCACCGTCCTGATAAGACAAGGCTCACTGAAACCATTTAATCTTGCAATTCATATTCACAATCACAAAATCCATTAACTGAAACAGTTCAAGACCAAAGTTCATAATAGTCCAACTTCAATACCATGGACTTAATCATACCATGTGATAACTTGCACTCCACACTATACAAATATATTGAATATAGATCCAACCTGACCTTAAGATCGATTCCAATATTCATGCTATGTTGAATCCACTATGAGCATCTGACGAGTTCCAAAAGGGCTTGTTAAATGAAGAAACATGTGGTACTTCACCATCTAAAATGGAAAACACGAAAACAATTTAAAAATATGAGCAAAAACTCAGTACATGCATTCCTGTATTGTAAAATGAGTGTAAAAACACTGTTGATGGGTACCCGTCTTTACAATTCATTTAGTTGCCAATAACAATGAAAATGAAAGTAATATGAAACTAAATTGCTTATTATTATCTGGATGTAAACCCTTGCAATGATATGATCTATACATAGGTATGTACCTACCAATCCGATCAAGAGTTGGCCTAAAACCGCGTGGATAAATGATGGGCTGACGCCCTATAGATGATAACTGACGGGGAAACAAGTTAAATGGCAAATCACTATATAAACTGATTCATTGATTAAACTCATTAAGAGTTGTAACTTGATAAACATGATCTGCTTTCTGAAGGTACAGACAATGGTTGTACCTTGAGCCTTTAAAAATGTCATCTGACTTGATAAAAGTCAGTTGTTTCATAAATGTCATCTGATTTGAAAAATATGTTATGACTTGATAACACTTATGCATAACGGGGAACGATAACTAGGCCTTAACTCTATCTCATAAATGTCATTGTACGAATGTGTAGTCAATAAATAATCTTTACTCACATAATTGAGTAAGTAAAAGTATGTGTAACAGAAATTGAGTAATTAAATAGTACACATAACTTAGGTATTTCAATATAACTTCAAAATTGAATTGATGAAAGCAATTACATTTGATATAAAGTAAATGAAAGTAAAATAGTCCACAATGAGATAAATGAGATTACAAAGGAAAAGGCCTTGCTGGTGACAATGAGAGAGTGGTTGTGGCCTACTCTATAATGGGTTACTGATACGGGTTTAAGGCTCGCTGATATATAACTTGTATCAAGATAACAACGAGTACACTAGATTGGCTTGATGATAAATACATTTGATATATCTAAAGTGAGTATGTAATAAAGGTTTGAGGCCAAGAGAGATATATCTTAGTTCAAAGTAGCATAAACTGCAATAGCTTGGCCTAATAAATATGGTTTCTGAGTCACAACTCTCTCCGCTTCTCATATTTCATTCATAAATCCATTAGATATAGAATTCGACCTCAAATGAATCATTCAACTCAATAGAAGCTATTAAGTGCACTAAACCTGATATTTTCTTTGTAAAATCCATAAATGATTTAAAGCTCATAAACAAGCTCTCAAATTGTATACTTGTCTTCTTCTTTCCCATTAATCAAGTAAAACCTCATGAAAGTCCATGAATATTCATTTTTCCTTCAAATGACCTCACTTGGCCCAAAATACACAAAATGAGTGCATGATCAATCTCACTGAACCTTTATTATTGCTCTTTACACAATGACTCAAAATGCTTTCAAAAATGCCAAACTCAAAATACTCAACCGAAATTCATGAGATCATACAGGAAATTTGAAAATAACATGGACAATCTACAGTAAAAATTTCAGAATTTTCCTCCAAGTATATACTGCACAGAAACGGCAATAACAGCCCATTTTGCATCAAAGCAGGTCAGTTTACTTCAAAAATTCATAACCTTCACTCTAGACCTCAAATGGCGACCTAAAATCCGAATATGAAAAGATGAAGAAGTCTCAAAAAACTTTCATTTACAACACAAAATATGAATCCCACAATAGGGTTCCCAAAATGGGGCTAAAATACAAGGGTGTTAGTTTTGGTAGAACGACCATAACGTTTTCCACAGACCTCGGATTAAGGTGATTTAAGAGCCCTTTGAAAGCTAACACACTGAACTATCTACCCTCCAAAAAGCATAAGTTTTGGTTAGGCTGTGCATTACCAGTTTATTGCCAAATTTTACCCTATTTTCTTAAAATTTTCAGCCTCACTATTTTGACTTTCCCCTCTCTTTTTCATATAAATCCTCATTTGAAATCATTCCAAATCACCAAAAGCATCATCATAATCATCAATAAAACTAAATATTATAAAATCAAACACAAATGAATCTATAAACGTGGTTTTAACTTAAGCTTGCATGAACATGATCATCTTAAAACCCTAGCATGCTCCAAGCTCAACTTCACCATGATCAACACCAAAATATGTCTTATTGCTTATCAAAACATCATGATCAATGATCACAAGTATCAAAACACGAATCAAAACTAAAATAAAAATCAAAACCAACAAAAACAAATTTCAAGATTACTCACTTTGATTGCAAATAAGTAGAGATAGAGGTGATGTTTAATAGTTTTGATGATGGAGGATAGTGGCTAAAGGTACTAGGATGTTGGGAGGGGTTGGAAACCATCGGGGCTGGCCGAAAACCCCCACAAACAGTGGCTGAAAGCTGCTAGACGTTTAGAGAGAGAGGAGAGAGAAAATGGAGTTTGTGAGATAAGTTGTATTTGTTTGACTTATCTAATGGCTTGGCTGAGTTTTATCCTTCCAAAAGATCTTTTTGCTAATTAAAATTAGGCACAAATGATAGTAATTAACTAAATTTAATCACACCAAAATTTTCAGGCCAAAATTTTAACCCAAGATGAATCGGGCCGCAAATCGGGCCCAAATGAATTTGGCCGAACTTAATGAATTTGAGCCCAAATATTTTTGCATGGCTAAGTGTTAAATTTTTGTGACATTATGAAAAATAACTTAATGCTAAACCATAATCATTGAGGCCTAATATCGATTCACCAGAAATTTAATCATTCAATGAAACTTGAATTAACAATAAATGAAACTTGAATTACAAAATGGGACCCAAATGAAATATCCCCCAACCGGGATGATTAAATACGATAAATGAATGCGAAAAATTTAAATGGCATAAGGTAATTCGGTAAATATGTAAACTGAGGGTAATTGAATTATTAAACATGATTTGATTAATCAAATAACCATGAGTGATTAAATCTATAAACCTGATAAATTAAATGAATAAACATGATTAATTAAATAAATAAATATGATTTAAATGAATAAATATGGGTTAGGGTTCGGTTATTACAGCCTTCCCCTCTTAAAGAGTTTCATCCTCGAAACTTATGACACTTGCCAAATGCATGCAATGCCGTTAAAAACATGTGGGTCATATGGTTCCTATTGCTTCCCTCTAAAAAGGTATAATTTGCCCGATGTACTCCGACTAAGGGTGTCTACGCATTGTATAACTGCTTAATCCCCTGTTTTAATAGTAGATTCGAGTATTTCTCACATAATAGCCACAATGAACTCAATTAATATGATTCAAAATTTATATTCTATTTGAAAGAAACGAACCTTGTTACTAGACAGGAGGTGCTCACTACTGGCTCATCACCTTGTCCACTAACGGAAACTGATATATACCCTGGTAAGTACTCTGATACTAAAACAAGCTTAAAACACGTTATATACGTGTTCGGGTTGAACAGGTAGGTGCAGTCAACAAGCTACAGGATTAAACCTTTCTATGAATCATAGGGCCCCATGTAACTAGTCCCTAATTGTCCTTGGACAATCGTTCTTTTACTACCTCGACTAAAAAAGTCTTTTAAAATACATTATAACCCATCTAAGACTTTGGTTATTTCCTTATTTTGCTAGCACAACTCATTTGTCAACCTTGTATCACCTCAACATGTACTTGAATTTTCCCTCTTAATGCTTGCTAAGGTTAGCTCTGACCTTGCACTCAATGTTTCTGATGGCTCACTCTGATATAATTAGGCAGTGTTTGAGATTATGCTCTTATCAAAATCTCCTCATCTGATATTCCTAATACCTTACATGATCTCCCCTCATCAGACTACTCAAGGATCTGCTCCCGGTCAATAATGGGCAATGAAATGACCATGGTTAGGGATGAGAGTGATGAAATTCTTAGCCAAGCGAATCATTGCATACAAAAGAAATGAACAATGAGGCTAGAAAAGGCAAATAAAGGAGAGGTTATCAGGGGTTGGTTAGAATAAAGATAACCATAAGTGTATAATGAATTCTGAAATATAATGCCGCAAGAATTGTGGTTTATAAATATAGATCATAAAGGGTCCAATAAATAATCCACCAAGGAGAAAGATGGCATGGTTATACTCAGGTTTAACTGATGAATTGGAAACAAGATGACAAGGAACTGAGCTTCAACTAGGTGACTTTATAGCCACAAGGAACAAGATAGTGCAATAGATAGATGGGACAAGCAATGTGCAATAGATTGGACAAGCAACGTGTAATGGATAGATAAACAGATTATACGAACAAAGTGCCAATGGATAGATAAATAGATTGGATAAACAAGGTACAATAGATAAATAAATAGCTTGAACAGGCAAAGTCTAATGAATAGATAAATGGATTGAATAGGCTGCAGTGGAAACATGCATTTGCTCATATGGAGCCAAGCCAAGTACGGTAATAAGATTAAATAAGGATTGCTGAAGTTTGCTTATGAGGATGTAAGATATAGGTGTGAGAATTGCAAGTGCCATAAATAGATCAATAGATTGAACCGGTAAAATGCAATGGATAGATCAATAGATTGAACGAGCAAAGTACCAATAGATAAGTAAATATACTAAACAAGTGACATTAGAAACGTGCCCTTGCTCAGATGAAACCAATTCAAGTCCAGTAATAAGATTGAACAGAAAAGCTAAAGTTTCCTCATAAGAATGTAAGATATATGTGTGGGAGTTGATGTTCAAAAAAAGGAGAATAAGGGGATTATGACAATCGCAATCACCCATACCAATGAGAGTTGAATTACATTATGAATTCAGAACAAGTTGTACAAGCATGTTATTATGAATAAATGAGATGTGAGGTAGATGTGGGGATCAGCTCTCAACGAAATGACCTACAACTCAAGATCATGAAATAGAGATGGTAAAGGTCGAGAGCACTGGAGTGTTGACAACCATATAAGGTCAAACAAAAATGTAACAATGAGTTTGGAAAGACATGAAAGATCACACTAATAGGAAATATCGGGTTGAAATGCAAGGAAGATTAAATAATATTAGATAGTATCAAGTTATGAAGATGGGACAAGCGAACAAGAATTACTAGAAACGAGTATTATTGCAAAAGATAAACTGTGGTTGCATGGTTTATGCGTGATATCGAAACCTTAAATCAATTTTGAAAAAGACATCTGTTGTTAGCAGTTAATCCCATAAATCATTTGTGCAAGGTATAGGGCACCTATTTTTGATTATGCTTTTGTTCATCTCTCTGCACGCAGTACACAACCATAAGATTCTGTCTTTCTTCTTCACATATATAAAACTCACAGTGACACACTTGGGCAAATAACTTCCTTCTGTGACAACTCACTTCACTAAATTTGTAGTCCCTTGAACTCTACTGGGGGTCATGTGATAGGGGCTCTGAAAATAGATTGAGCACCTAGATCTAGGTTGATTTGAAAATTAATGTTTCTTGGAGAGAACTAGTCCTAAAAGTCCTCAGATGAAACATCTCTAAACCCACCAACTGTAAACATGGATATGGATATACCGAGTGTGGTTGACAAATCACTAATATTCAATGCATTACTGACATGATAATTCACTTGCTTGCACAATGTAATTTGGGGATAAATAGGGCTTTTCTTCCCTCGGCCCGTAGAAATGCACATTTAGCCAATCCTCATCTCTCAAGCTAACCTTAAGATCCTTACTAATCATCTTAGTGCTGTAAGTACATAGTCAGTTCTCCCCCATAATGATACCAGATCTGCCAATCAAACTGGATTGAATGTCCAGTGAATATGGTTCCAGCAATATCACTAGAGGCATGTGTATAAAAGATAAACATTCAACTGCCTCCTAGTCTCAATAAATTGAAATGACAGGGGGGTAATCTAAAATGTAAAGAGATGTAACTACAACATGAACTCTTGCAAAGATATTTCTTTATTGGTTAGAAAGGACCGACATGTAAGCTGAATGAATGAAAGGACGAAGAATCGTCATGAAAGAGGCAAGGCATAGAAATGACCTGCATATACAAGACATGCAGTTTATTCATGATGGTTATGAGAGTCAAGTAAATGATCGATGTTCTAAAGTTGAGAGGGAGTATTAAGTAATGAAGGTGAAGAAATGTAACAGGTTACCAAAGCGACTTTTGAAAAGTCATGTAGTATCCGTATACGAGTATAATGATGGAGATAAGAGTCAACACTATCAGAAGGGAAATTTTATTCATCTGGTGTTTGAAAGGACAATACGTCAAGATGAAGGAGTCAATCTTACGACTGAACATGATGACATCCATCAATAGAACAATTTGTAGTAAATGGAAGTCTTGGGTAGGCATATAAACTTCAAAACTGCTAGCAGATGGAAATAGCACAAATCGCCGTTTATCATTAACAAGATAGGCTATATTAGTAAAGAAAGGAATACAAAAATAACTTGAGCAACGACATGCAGTCACGACCATGGAGTAGTATGCCAACATGATGTTATGGTGCTATAGAAACACGACCAATGTGGATACATTTAATTGCTAAAAGGGCACTCAATGACTAGGTCTGGAGCAACCAAAGGCTTTGCAAGTAATAAATAAATAATGCCAAAGAGAAGCAAGGAGTTTAAGTACATGACAGTAAAAATATGAACATAGTGATGACTGAGCTGCAAGTAGAAATGAGTCAAATATGCTTAGGAAGAACTGCAAATCACATAGTAATACACACCGGGGGTCATTATAGGCTCCATTATGAAAATAGAGAATTAAACGGCTATGATTGCCAGGGTTTGATTCGCCTATAAGAAAGGTTGCTCAGATGTGTTTGAAGAAGTCTCCACATACCACATATGAGAATTTTCATAAACACTCCATTACAAATCAAGAGAGTGTTAGCAGCAAAGAAATGACGCATCTGAGCGATTCAAGGTAACTAGGGCAGAAATAAGTCAATTATAGGAAGTCATGGGAGCATTGCTGATGTAAAGTCTTAGTATCAAGACCAGATGATTTCGATACATGGCAGCTTAATCTTACTTGTACCACACATATAATGCCAAGTAGCACACTGTAAGTGACTAATTGTTATCACCATGCATAAGCACTCAGTGTAGTGTTCATTTCATACTGGTTCACCTCAAAGATATTGCCCCACAAGGCATTTCCTCATCTAGAAGTTCACATCTAACTTGACACTGTGTTAATCCCCTAAGACGTTGCAAATGGCATCCCCATATTGGGTTTCAACCACATATTAACACACATCAATAAGACTCTTAAATCCTGGGGCAAAACGGACAGAGTTTCTCCTAAAAACTGACTAAAACTCAGACTTAAAGCCTTACAATAGATACTTAAAATGGAGGGAAGCACTTCAATAACTTAACGGCCACACGCCGGAGTTCATAACTCAACGGATCACACACCCGAAGTGCACGATTGCAAAAATTTAAGCAAATAAGAGAAATAAAACATACAATACAACTCGAAGATAAATGAGAGCATACCTCACTAACAGATGATCCAAATGGTTCCACAGTCCACTTTGCTAATGCTTGAATCTCAGGATATAACCAAATGATTGAGTCACCCAAATGGAAATGATTCTTTCGTATATGCCCATACATATGAACGTATAGTCAATAGCTCATTTAACTGGTCCAACATAACTCATACACACCTTGATAGCTAACTTATAAACACCTGATAGCTCACAGTGGCCCATAAAACCTTAGGGCTCTGATACCAAATCTGTAACGCCCCCAAAATGCTAATGACATGATTTACGAAAAACTACAGCAGAAGACTTAAAAATAGAAGGCGCTACCACCGTCCTGATAAGGACAAGACTCACTGAAACCATTTAATCTTGCAACTCATATTCACAATCACAAAATCTATTAAGTGAAACACTTCAAGACCAAAGTCCATAATAGTTCAACTTTAATACTATCGACTTAATCATACCATGTGATAACTTGCACTCCACACTATGCAAGTATATTGAATATAGATCCAACTTGACCCTAAGGTCGATTCTAATATTCATGCTATGCTGAATCCACTGTGAGCATCTGACGAGTTCCAAGAGGGCTTGCTAAATGGAGAAACATATGATACTTCACCATCTAAAATGGAAAACACGAAAACAATTCAAAAATATGAGCAAAAACTCAGTACATGCATTCCTGTATTGTAAAATGAGTGTTGATGGGTACCCGTCTTTACAATTCATTTAGTTGCCAATAATAATGAAAATGAAAGTAATATGAAACTGAATTGCTTATTATTATCTGGATGTGAACCCCTTGCAATGATATGACCTATACATAGGTTTATACTTGCCAATCCGATCAAGAGTTGGCCTGAAGTCGCGTAGCTAAATGATAGACTGACGCCCTATAGATGATAACTGACGGGGTCACAAGTTAAATGGTAAATCACTGTATAGACTGATTCATTGATAAACTAATTAAAAGTTGTAACTTAGTAAACATGATCTGCTTTCTGAAGATATAGACAATGGACGTACCCTGAGCCTTTAAAAAAAGTCATCTGACTCGATAAAAGTCAATTGTTTCATAAATGTCATCTCACTTGAAAAATATGTTCTGACTTGATAACACTTATGCATAACAGGGAATGATAACTAGGCCTCAACTCTATCTTATAAATGTCATCGTAAGTATGTGTAGTCAGTAAATAATCTTTACTCACATAATTGAGTAAGTAAAAGTATGTGTAACAGAAATTGAGTAATTAAATGGTGCACATAACTTAGGCATTTCAATATAACTTCAAAACTGAATTGATGAAAGCAATTACATTTGATATAAAGTAAATAAAAGTAAAATAGTCCACAATGAGATAAATGAGTTTACAAAGGAAAAGGCCTTGATGGTGACAATAAGAGAGTGCTTGTGGCCTTCTCTGAAATGGGTTACTGATACGGGTTTAAGACTTGCTGATGTATAACTTTGTTCAAGATAACAGCGAGTACACTAGGTTGGTTTGATGATATATACATTTGATATATCTGAAGTGAGTACGTAGTAAAGATTTGAGGCCAAGAGAGATATATCTTAGTTCAAAGTAGCATAAACTGCAATAACTTGGCCGGATAAATATGGTTTCTGAGTCACAACTCTCCCCACTTCTCATATTTCATTCATAAATCCATTAGATATAGAATTCCACCTTAAATGAATTATTGAACTCAATGGAAGCTATTAAGTACACTAAACTTGATATTTTCTTTGTAAAATTCATAAATGATTCAAAGCTCATAAACAAGCTCCTAAATTGTATACCTGTCTTCTTCTTTCTCATTAATCAAGTAAAAGCCCCATGAAAGTCCATGAATATTCATTTTTCCTTTAAATGACCTCACTTGCCCCAAAATACACAAAATGAGTGCGTGATCAATCTCACTTAATCTTTATTGTTGCTCTTTACACAATGACTCAAAATGCTTCCAAAAATGCCAAACTCAAAATACTCAACCAAAATTCATGAGATTGTACAGGAAATTTGAAAATAATATGGACAATCTATAGTAAAATTTTCAGAATTTTCCTCCAAGTATGTACTGCACAGAAACAGCAATAACAGCCCATTTTGCGTCAAAGCAGGTTAGTTCACTTCAAAAATTCATAACTTTCACTCTAGATCTCAAATGGCAACCTAAAATCCCAATATGAAAAGATGAAGAAGTCTCAAAAAACTTTCATTTACAACACAAAACATGATTCCTACAATAGGGTTCCCAAAATGGGGCTAATACACAAGTGTATTAGTTTTGGTTCATTCTGCGCAGTTTTGGTAAAACGACCATAACTTTTTCCACAGACCTCGGATTAAGGCAATTCAAGACCCCTTTGAAAGCTAATACACTGAACTATCTACCCATCAAAAATCATAATTTTGGGTTGGACCATGCATTACCAGTTTATTGCCAAATTCTGCCCTATTTTCTTGAAATTTTCAGCCTCACTGTATTGACTTTCCCCTCTCTTTTTCATATAAATCCTCATTTGAAATCATTCCAAATCACCAAAAGCATCATCATAATCATCAATAAAACTAAAGAGTATAAAATCAAATGCAAATAAATCCATAAACATGGTTTTAACTTAAACTTGCATGAACATGATCATCTTAAAACCCTAGCATGCTCCAAGCTCAACTTCACCATGATCAACACCAAAATACCTCATATTGCTTATCAAAACGTCATGATCAATGATCACAAGCATCAAAACAAGAATCAAAACTAAAACAAAAATCAAAACCAACAAAAACAAATTTCAAGTTTACTCACTTTGATTGCAAATAAGTAGAGATAGAGGTGATGTTTAGTGGTTTTGATGATGGAGGATGGTGGCTAATGGTACTAGGATGTTGGGAGGAGTCGGAAACCACTCGGGCTAGCCGGAAACTAGCCGGAAACCACCACAAATGGTGGCTGAAAGCTGCTGGACGTTTAGAGAGAAAGAGAGAGGAGAGAGAAAATGGAGTTTGTGAGATAAGTTGTATTTGTTTGACGTATGTAATGGCTTGGCTGAGTTTTATCCTTCCAAAAGATCTTTTTACTAATTAAAATTAGGCACAAATGATAGTAATTGACTTAATTTAATCACACCAAAATTTTCGGGCCAAAATTTTAACCTAAAATAAATCGGGCCGTAAATCGGGCCCAAATGAATTAGGCCGAACTTAATGAATTTGAGCCCAAATATTTTTGCATGGCTAAAGTGTTATATTTTTGTGACATTATGAAAAATAACTTAATGCTAAATCATAATCATTGAGGCCTAATATCGATTCATCTGAAATTTAATCATTCAACGAAATTTGAATTGCTAAATGGGACCCAAATGAAATATCTCCAACCGAGATGATTAAATACGATAAATGAATGTAAAAAATTTAAATGGCATAATGTAATTCGGTAAATATGTAAATTGAGGGTAATTGAATTACTGAACATGATTTGATTAAACAAATAACCATGAGTGATTAAATCCATAAACTTGATAAATTAAATGAATAAACATGATTAATTAAATAAATAAATATGATTTAAATGAATAAATATTGGTTAGGGTCGGGTTATTACAGCCTTCCCCTCTTAAAGAATTTCGTCTTCGAAACTTATGACACTTGCCAGTTGCATGCAATGCCGTTAAAAACACATGGGTCATGCAGTTCCCATTGCTTCTCTCTGAAGAGGTATAATTTGCTCGATGTACTCTGACTAAGGGTGTCTACATATTGTATAACTGCTTAATCCCCTGTTTCAATAGTAGGTCCGAGTACTTCTCACGCAATAGCCTCAATGAACTTAATTGCTATGATTCAAAATTGATATTCCCTTTGAAAGATAAGAACCTTGTTAGTAGACAGGAGGTGCTCACTACTGGCTAATCACCTTGTCCACTAATGGAAACTGGTATATAGTCTGATAAGTACTCTGATGCTAATACAAGCTAAAAACACGTTATATACGTGTTCGGGTTCAACAGGTAGGTGCAGTCAACAAGTTACAGGATTAAACCTTTCTATGAATCATAAGGCCCCATATAACTAGTCCCTAATTGTCCTTGGATAGTCGTTCTCTTACTGCCTCGACCAGAAAAGCCTTTTGAAATACTTTATAACCTATCTGAGACTTTGGTTATTCCCTTGTTTTGCCAGCACAACTCTTTTGTCAATCTTGTATCACCTTAACATGTACTTGAATTTTCCCTCTTAATGCTTGCTTAGGTTAGCTCTGAGATTATCATAGGTTGGTTGGATTATCACCTCCTTGCACTCAATGTTTCTGCTAGCTCACTCCAATATAATTAGACAGTGCTTGAGATTATGCCCTTATCAAAATCTCCTCATCTGATATTCCTAATGCCTTACATGATCTCCCCTCATCAGACTACTCAAGGATATGCTCCCGATCAATAATGGGCAATGACATGACCATGGTTAGGGATGAGAGTGAAATTCTTAGCCAAGCGAATCATTGCATATAAAAGAAATGAACAATGAGACGAGAAAAGGCAAATAAAGGAGAGGTTATCATGGATTGGTTAGAATAAAGATAACCATAAGTGTATAATGAATTCTGAAATATAATGCCGCAAGAATTGTGGTTTGTAAATATGGATCATAAAGGGTCTAATAAATAATCCACCAGGGAGAAAGATGGCATGGTTATGCTCGGATTTAACTGATAAATTGGAAACAAGATGACAAGCAACTGAGCTTCAACTAGATGACTTTATAGCCACAAAGAACAAGATAGTGCAATAGATAGATGGGACAAGCAATGTGCAATAGATTGGACAAGCAAAGTGTAATGGATAGATAAACGGATTAGACGAACAAAGTGCCAATGGATAGATAAATAGATTGGATAAACAAGGTACAATGGATAAATAAATAGCTTGAACAAGCAAGGTCTAATGAATAGATAAATGGATTGAATAGGCTGGAGTGGAAACATGCATTTGCTCATATGGAGGGAAGCCAAGTACGGTAATAA